>PVHP010013312.1:0-41222 GCA_004024765.1 Zapus hudsonius | reverse complement strand
GAGACTACATAGTGAATTCCAGGTCAGCCTGGGCTAGAGAGAGACCCTACCTTGAAACATCAGAGTCTGTTATTTGGGCTTACCATTGGGTTTTTTTTATATTTTATTTATTCATTTTCAAGCAGAGAGATACAGAGAGAGAGAGAGAGAGAGAGAGAGAGAGAGAGAGAGAGAGAGAGAGAGAAAGAGAGCACCAGGGCCACCACCTTGTGGGTCTGGCTTATGTGGGTACTGGGAAATTGAACCCGGGGCCTTAGGCACTGGAGGCAAGTGCCTTAACCACTGAGCAATCTCTCCAACCCTACCCTTGGGTTTTAAACATTCCATGAACAAAATTTGAGAACTCTGATTTAATAGCTCACCTTTCTCTTATCAAGCTCCTGTTGATTAGTACGTAAGCCATATCTCACCTCTGGTATTGTTGGGCAGGCCTGGTATATCTATGGAGCTTTTGTCCACTGTATAGTCACATAGATTCATGCCCCATAATGAGGTCAAGTTCACACAACCCAGTGCCGATGCAGAGAGATATCCTCACCACTGTGTTCTCTTACTATGTATTTGGTGCCAAGCAAGGCTGATGAATTCAGCCACCAAATAAATCTGCCTGTCAGTCTGTCATTTGCCTCAGCTGTTCTGTTGTTTATTAGGTGAGTGGCTTACCACCCCCAGAGCTGACGTGGTTGCTGAATGGCCAGCCTGTGCTACCAGATGCCTCCCACAAGATGCTGGTCAGGGAGACTGGCGTCCATTCTCTGCTCATTGACCCACTCACCCAACGCGATGCAGGGACCTATACATGTATGGCCACCAACAAAACCGGGCAGAATTCCTTTAGTCTGGAGCTCACTGTAGTAGGTAAGGGTTGCTGTGGGAACCCTGTGCATAACTCCCTTCACCCTTTTTTTTTTATTAATAAGTAGAAACTGTATGTACAAGTCTTGTGTTGGTACCACCATTTCCCTCCTCCCTGTCCCCCTTCCACTGAGGACCCTTCTCAGTGGGATTTCCAGAATGCTCCATGGGATGGAGGGCTATGAGTTGTTTGAGCAGTAGTGTTTTGGGGGTGAGGGGACAATGCCTCTGGATACTCCCCCCACCATGGCTCTTACAATCTTTCTGCCCCCTCTTCCACAAAGTTCCCTGAGCCATGGTGGGTGAGTTTTAAGTCTGCTTTAGTGTTGAGGTATTGAGAGTCTCTGGGTTTCTATTTTAGACTGTTTTGAGTATCCTCAGAGTCTGTCTCCTTTACCCTTGCGTGGGTTGGCGGGCTTGCTGTGGGAGCAGCACTCTTGCTCATCTCACTACTTCCTCTGTGATTTCGTCTGGGCCCTGGTGTGGCTCATCTCCTGCCTGGGAGTCAGCTCATTCCAGGTCTTAGTGGAATTGGGATGTTCATGGTTCTCGCTGCCTTCTGAAAAATACAGATTCTCCAAGGGAGAGTGAGATGCGCTTGGGTTAAACGGGACAACATTGTTAATTTGGTGAGATTATAACAGGTGTAGCCTCTCTTTATGCCCATGGTTAGTGGGAGCTTCCCCTTGGAGTCCTGAATCTTGATCTCCATAGGAGTTTAGCTTGGATCCCAGTTCCAGCTAAGGGTGCCCTGCCAGTTGAGCTGATCTCTTGGCCAATCAGAAAGCTGAAGGAGAATATTTGTCTTTCTGTTCTTTCTTTTTTTTAAAGACAATGCTTATTATTTTTAAAAATAGTTTATTCATTTTCAAGGATAGAGAGAGAGAGAGAAAGAGTGAGAGAGAGAGAGAGAGCACCAGGGCCACCACCTTGTGGTGGGTCTGGCTTATGTGGGACCTGGGGAACTGAACCTGGGGCCTTAGGCACTGGAGACAAGTGCCTTAACCGCTGAGCCATCTCTCCAGCCCTGTCTTTCTGTTCTTGTGTGAGTTCTCTGAGTATGATCTGTTCCAAGTCCATCCACTTTCCTGCAAATTTCATTATGTCATTTTTCCTAACTGCTGAGAATTCCATTGTGCCCTTCAAAGTTATTGCATAAACAACGCATAACTTTTTTCAAAGTTATTGATAAATATGCAGAAGCTCTGACAGAATCCCAAGTCCTTTGCCTAACAAATATGTTTCCTTTTCACTATAGTAACAACCATATTTTCTTTTTTTTATGACCATATTTTCTACCTTGCTTTCAAAAGTATGTTGTATGTATGGCCAGACCACTATGATTGTGCTTGTCTCACCAGAGATATGTTGTGACCTAAAAGTATAATATGAAAAGCCAGGTGTGGTGGCACATACCTTTAGTCTCTGCACTTGGAAGGCAGAGGTAGTAGGATCGAAACCAGCCTGGCACTATAAAGTAAATTTCAGGTCAGCCTTGGCTAGAGTGAGACCCAAACCCAAACCAAACCAAAACAAAACAAACAAAAAATAAATATGAACATACTTTGTCCATACTTATAGGCAGAGATGCAATAAATGGGAGCCAACTAATTGCAATTATTGATGAAGCAACCAGTTAATTGGCCATCACTAAGTTCTAGTCACTTGCCCTTTAGTCCCAGAACACACCCAGATACTTTGATCCCTCTAAATTGCATGACTTTGCCTCCCAATAACAGTCCCTTTACCTGGAACATTCTGGAATATTCTTCTTATCTAGAGCCCTCCTATTCATTCTCTGAAGGTGAACTCCAAGGCTGGAGCTGGAGCTCAGGTGATAGAATGCTTGCTTAGCATACACGAAGCCATAGGTTTGATCCCCTGCACCACATGAAAAAAAAAAAAAAAAGGTGTAGCAGCACACACCTGTAATCCAAGTCCCAAAACCTGAAACCTAACTCCGATGTCACCACCCAAGAGCAGTGAATTCCTAAAGCATTTGTCCTCCTCCTCCTGTTTCTGTAGCACACGGAAAAGAAGGGAGAAGGCTCAGCAGGTGATGGAGCTTGCAAAGCCCACCAGCTCCGATTCAATTCCCCAGCACTCATGTAAAGCTTGACAGGCATCTGTTTGCAGTGGCAAGAGAATCTGGTGTGCCCCTCCCCTGTACTGCAAATAAACAATACATGGAAGGGAGGAGAGACTCACAGAGCACTGTGGGCTTGCATGTAAATTCCTCTCCCCCCAAAAGGATCTGATGCCTTCAGAATCATACTATTAAAAACAAATACCTTTAATCCCAGCACTCAGGAGGCAGAGGTAGGAGGATTGCCGTGAGTTCAAGACCACCCTGAGACTACAGAGTGAATTTCAGGTCAGCCTGGGCTAGAGCGAGACCCTACCTCAAGAAAACAAATATATATCCAAAGAGACTTCTTTTGGGCAGAACCTTATATATTGGTGCTCCAAAATCATTGTTTCAGAAAACAGTGGGGAAAAGGTAAAAGCCTGAGCCAATACATCCTTGTAAGATGAGGGTTTTTTTTCAAATATTTTATTTATTTATTCACAAGCAGAAAGAGATAGATAAGAGAGACAGAGAGATTAGGTGCACCAGGGCCTCCAGCCTTTGCAAACTCCAGATGCATGCACCACTTTGTGCATCTAGCTTTATGTGGGTCCTCTCGAACTGAACCAGTGTTGTTAGGCTTTGCAGGCAAGCGCCTTAACTGCCAAGCCTTCTCTCAGCCCAGGATGATATTTTGCTTGTCTGCTGGTGAGAAGAAATTGAGAAAAGGAAAAGGACTCACAGGGGAAATAGCCACTGGCCTCGAGAGGAATGGCACACTGATACGCCTCTTTTCTCTTCTCTTCATTTCCTTCCCTTTCTTTTCTTATCTCTTTTCTTCTGAGAAGGGTCTTATGTAGCTCAGGTTGGTATCAGTCTCTGTGTAACTGAGAATGACTTTGACTCTCCACCTGCTTCCACCTTCCAGGTTTTGGGGATTAAACTCAGGGTTCTGAGCATGCTAAACCAGTGGTGTACCAACCGAGCTACATACATCATCAGCCCCTGATTTTCTGAGGGCTGGGCATGTAGCCTCTTTGTAGAGTACTTGCCTAATATGTATTAAACCCTGTTTTTAGTCCTTAACAAAACACACATCTGAAATCCGAGACCTCAGCAGGTAGAGGCAGGAAGACCAGAAGTTCAAGTTCATCTTCAATTCTATAGTGTACCAGTTACCTTCTCATTGCTGGAACAAAACACCCAAGCAGCATCTTATGGAAGGAATTATTTATTTTGGAAAGGCATGGCAGGAGCAGACAGCCAGCATCACACCTTTACATCAGCATGGAGGAAGTAGAAAACATGAGCTGAATGAAGCACATCCCTAGGCTTGCCTCCAGCACGGCCCCATCTCCCAAAGGCTCCACAACCTTCCCAAACAGCGCCACCACCTGATGACTAAATATTCAAACACATGAGGCGATGGGGGACACTTTATGTTCAAACCACTGCATGTAGTGAGTTTTAAGCCAGCCTGCGATACATGAGATCTTATTTCAGAAATAAAATAAGGAAGTAAAGAAAGGAAGGAAGGAAGGAAGGACGAAAGAAAGAAAGAAAGAAAGAAAGAAAGAAAGAAAGAAAGAAAGAAAGAAAGAAAGAAAGAAAGAAAGAAAGAAAGAAAGAAAGAAAGAAAGAAAACAAGAGCTGGGTATGGTGGCACACACCTTTAATCCCAGCACTTGGGAGACAGTGGTAGATGGATTGCCATGAGATCCAGGACAGCCTGGGACTACATAGTGAATTCCAGGTCAGCCTGGGCTAGAGTGAGACCCTAAGACCCTACCTGGAAAAAACAAAAAAATAAATAAATAAATAATAAAATGAAAAGAGAAAAAAAGAGAACATATTGTTTGTCAAAAGTCTCTTTTTAAATAATATTTTATTGATTGATGATTGATTTGCAAGGAGAGAAAGAGAGAGAGAATGAGTGACCAGGGCCTCCAGACACTGCAAACAAACTCCAGATGCATGTGCCACTTTGTGCATCTGGCTTTACATGGGTACTAGGGAATTGAACCTGGGCCATTAGGCTTTACAAGTAAATACCTTTAACCACTGAGCAATCTCTCCAGCCTTCAAAAATCCCTTTTGCTGAGCACAGTGGTTTATGTCTATCATCCTAGCACTCAGAAGAATGAGGCAAGAGGATCATTGCAAATTCTAGGCCAGCCTGGGCTACAAATGAAATCCTGTCTCAAAAAGAAAAAAAACCTTACTCTTAAGCAATAAAAGAAACTCCTTTAATTCCAACATTCCTAGCACTGACACCCCATCTGTGTGAGTGACCAGATCCTAAGTGACCTCTGTTTTGGGTTGTGTAGAAGTCTTCTGACGTGGAGGTGAGGTTGCACACACCTACTCTGGTACATTTTGGAATAGAGTGAGTTTGAGATATGAACTTCAAGGCTTTGCTATTTAGACAAAAAAAAAATGTTCCTTCTCTGTTTAGCCAAAGAGGTGAAGAGAGCACCCATGATCTTGGAGAAGCTGCAGAACAGCGGTGTTCCCGAGGGCCACCCTGTGAGGCTGGAGTGCCGGGTGATCGGCATGCCTCCGCCCGTGTTCTACTGGAAGAAAGACAACGAGACCATTCCTTTCAGCAGAGAGAGGATCAGGTAGAGCTCTGTCCCTGTTCAGAGGGGGCTGGTGGGCCACTTGTAGATAAGGCTTTTGGGTCTGGCTTCGTTCATCCATGTTATTGTGCACACCAAGAATGTATTCCTGTTTTTAAAATATTTTATATATTTATTTGCAAGCAGAGAGAGAGAGAAAGAGAGAGAATGGGCATACCAGGGCCTCTAGCCACTGCAAGTAAACTCCAGATACATGCGCCACTTTGTGTATCTGGCTTTATATGGGTACTGGGGAATCGAACCCCAGCTGTTAGGCTTTACAGGCAAATGCTTTAACCACTGGGCCATCTCTCCAGTCCCAAGTATGTATTCCTTTTTGTCACTAGGTGATAGTCTAGATGGATGTTTGTTTTAGAGCTTTAAAAATTTATGGGGGGGCTGGAGAAATGGCTCAGTGGTTAAGGCACTTGCCTGCAGTGCCTAAGGCCCTGGGTTCAATTCCCCAAGACCCACATAGGCCAGACCCACAAGGTGGTGGCCCTGGTGCTCTCTCTCTCTCTCTCTCTCTCTCTCTCTCTCTCTCTCTCTCTCTGCTTGAAAATGAATAAATAAAATATTTTGAAAAAAAATTTATGGGGGAATATGATCAAGATGTAATATATAGGGCTGAAGAGATGGCTTAGCGATTAAGGCATTTGCCTGCAATGCAGAAGGACCAGAGTTCAATTCCCCAGTTCAATTCTCTCTCTCTCTCTCTTTCTCTCTCTCAAATAAATAAATAAAAGATGTAATATACACATGTATGAAATTGTCAAAAAATAAAATGAAAGGAAAAAGTAACTTGAAAATTTAAGTTTAAAAGTATTCAAAGAAGTGCTGAAGAGATGGTTCAGTGGTTAAAGGTCCTTGCTTGCAAAGCCTAGCAGCCTGGGTTCAACTCCCCAGAACCCACCTAAAACTAGACACAAAGTGGCATAAGTGTCTGGCATTCATTTGCAGTGGCAAGAGACCCTGGTGCACCCAAATACACACACACACACACACACACACACACACATACGCATGCAAATAAATAAAAATTTTAAAGTAGCCGGGTATGGTAATCCCAGCACTCAGGAGGCAGAGATCACTACGAGTTTGATGCCAGCCAGAGACTACATAGTGAATTCCAGGTCAGCCAGGGCTAGAGTGAGACCTTACCTGGAAAAATAAAAAATTTAAACGTATACATGACCAGGCAGGATGGCACATGCCTTTAATCTCAGCACTCAGGAGGCCAAGGTAGGAGGATTGCTGTGAGTTCAAGGCTAGTTTGGGACTACAGAGTGAGTTCTAGGTCAGCCTGGCCTAGAGTGAGGCCCTACGTCAAAAAAGCAGAGAGAGAGAGAGAGAGAGAGAGAGAGAGAGAGAGAGCAGCAAAGAGACCCTTTAGGGAAGAAAAGCTCTAAGTACCTAAGCCATAAAGGGGAAAAGATGTCTCTGCTTCCTAAATTAAGAACTGGGATGCTCTCTCTTTCCTCCAGTATGCACCAGGACACAACAGGGTATGTCTGCCTCCTCATTCAGCCAGCCAAGAAATCAGACGCTGGGTGGTACACTCTGTCAGCCAAGAACGAAGCTGGCATCGTGTCGTGCACTGCCCGGCTGGATATCTACGGTAAGTGTGTCATTGGGAGAGCATGTGTGTGTGACAGTCAGCTTCAAAACCATCTGAGCTGGGCGTGGTGGCGCACGCCTTTAATCCCAGCACTCAGGAGGCAGAGGTAGGAGGATCACCGTGAGTTCAAGGCCACCCTGAGACTACACAGTGAATTCCAGGTCAGCCTGGGCTAGAGCGAGACCCTACCTTGAAAAACCAAAAAAAATTTGACCAAAAAAATGTGTCCATGAGTGAATGATAGCGATTCCATAGTATTTTAAGCACTTATGAGATGGATTTTTTTTTGTTCATTTGTTTGTTTGGCTTTGTTTTTGAAGGAAGGAAGGGTTTGTTCTGGCTTATAGTTCAAGGTCACCATCTCTCCTGGGGGGGGGGGGCATGACAGCAGGAGTGTGAGAAAGCTGGTCACATTGCATCCACAGTCAGGAAGCAGAGAGCATTGAATGCTTGAGATGAGTGCTCTTTTTCAAAATATTTTATCTATCTCAGAAAGAGAGAGAATGAGTATGGGCATGCCAGGGCCTCTGTCCTCTGCAAACATTCTAGATGGCATCCAGCACTTTGTGTCTGGCTTTCCATGGGTACTGGGGAATTTAACCCAGGCCACAAGGCTTTGCAAGCAAATGCCTTTAAGTGCTCAGCTATCTTCTGAGCCCAAGAGATTTTTTTCTTTTAATATTTTGGGGGGGGTTTTTGTGTGTGTTTTAATTCTTTTATTTTTAAAAATATTTTATTTATTCATTTTCAAGCAGAGATACAGAGAGAGAGAGAGAGAGAGAGAGAGAGAGAGAGAGAGAGAGAAAGAAAGAGAAACAGAGCCACCACCTTGTGGGTCTGGCATATGTGGGTCCTGGGGAATTGAACCCGGGGCCTTAGGCACTGGAGGCAAGTGCCTTAACCGCTGAGCCATCTCTCCAACCCAATATTTTGGTTTTTCAAAGTAGGGTCTTGCTCTAGCCCAGGCTGACCTGGAATCCACTTATGTAATTTCAGGGTGGCCTCCAGCTCAGCGTGATCTTCCTACCTCTGCCTCCAAAGTGCCCGAGGGGGAGGGTTGGGGGGGCTCTAGCCACTGCAAATGAACTCCAGATGCATGCACCACTTTGTGCATCTGGCTTACTGGGGAATTGAGCCCAGGTTGTTAGGCTCCTGAGGCAAGCACCTTAACCACTGAGAAATCCCTCCAGGACTGTTTTTTTTTTTTTTTTGAGAAAAAATTTTACATAGCCCAGGCTAAGTAGCTGAGGATAACCTTAGATTCCTGGCCTTCCAACTTCCACTTCCAAGTGCTAAAGTTGCACTACCACTCACTACATTAGGTGCTTTGTTTTATTTGTTTTTTTGTTATTTTACACAGGGCTGGGAACTGAACTCAGGGCTTCATGCATGCTAAGCAAACATTATAACAACTGAGCTACATCTCCAGCCCCAACAGGGAAGGTTTTAATGTTCCCTTTGACCAATGAGGTATTCTGGACCCAGGTATTTCTAAAGGCTCTAGCAGGAATCTACCAGGAGCGTTGGCAGCAGGGCAGAGCGCCTCACTGTCAGGCTCTATAGCTTTGATCAAAACATATTACTTATTCCATTTTTCAGCTCAGTGGCACCAGCAGATCCCAGCCCCCGTGTCCATCCGGCCCAGCAGCGGTCGCTATGGAGCTCTCACCAGCAAAGGACTTGACATTTTCTCTGCCTTTTCCTCCATGGAAAGCTCCGTGGTGTATTCCTGCTCCATCAGGAGTGCAGTGGAGAGCGATGAACTTTAAGGATGCATGGGGTGCCTGCTCCCTAAGAGGGCAGACTGTGCAGGGTGAGAAGAGGAAAGAACACCCAGTGGTTTCCAAGCAACTGGGTTTGAGTGAGTTCTTGAGCTGCTGGACCTGTGCAAGAGGGGCCGGGACTCCTGGGTCTCTGCTGAGGCAGAGCTCTAGGGCTGTGCGTCCTAAAGGCTCCAACCGAAGTAGGAGCAGACAACACCGACGAACCAAAGACATCACACCACTGACATCCCATCTTGGGAGAAAAGCGAGCATGTCCCCCTGCCCCCTTCATGATGTTAGGGATGTTTAGGGCCAGCTAGGAGCAATTAGGGGCCATATGCCTGGGCTGAGAGAAGCTAGACAGAGGCAACCTTAGTTGTAACTAAGTCATTTAATAATGCAAAGGGAAAAGGTAGGGAGGTCACCGTCACCCCTCACGGATTGCATCTGCAGCAGTGGTCTTGGGGAATGTGTTAAAGCGGCTTCCGTTTAGCACGAGGAGATCATGTCCCACGGCTCTCACACATGGCGAAACACTTTCCATCTGCATATTCTGTGTACTGAGCCAGCCGGAAGGTGCCCACATGTGAGCTAAAAGAAAAACCAATTGTCGGGCGTGGTGGCACACGCCTTTAGTCCCAGCACTCGGGAGGTGGAGGTAGGAGGATCGCCGTGAGTTCAAGGCCAGCCTGGGACTACAGAGTGAGTTCCAGGTCAGCCTGGGCTAGAGCAAGACCCTACCTCGAAAAACAAAAACAAAAAAAGGAAAAAAAAAAAAAAAGCTACCAGAACACTCCATGTTGCGCAGCGCACTTATTCTGTGGCCAAAACGAGGCGCCACCGTCTATTGGCATCAGTTATCTTTGTTTGGATTTTCTTCCTGTCTTTGCTTATCTCTAGACTCTAGAAGCAAAGAGTCATTAAACCAATTAGAACTAAATATCTCATGCAGTATCGCTTTAAAACTACAAGTTTCAATCGCCACTTGGAAGATGTGTGAGTCATCATATGCCTAGAAAATACGACCTAATGTGCATGGAGGGTGGGAAGGAAAGAAGGAAGGAAGGAAGAAAGAAAGAGATGCAGACAAGGTGAGGGATGGGTTGAAGAGTGTTGGGTTCTCTCCACAGCACAGCGGCATTGTGGGAGAAAGGTTTCCAATAGCTGCAAAATGCTTTGGGTTCATTGGTCAGATGCATTTCCTACATAGAAAATAGCTATTCAAATCCTGCTCATCACTTTAGGAAATTTGAGGCCCACTTAAATTCACATCAGTATCCATCCCTAGTTCCTAGACAAGGTCCTAGCACAAAGTAGACACCTCATAAACATCTGCTGGTGAATGAATCTTTCATTGGACACAGGTATCTGCAAGTCACAAGCCAATCCAAAAGTCCCCCCCCCCCCGGAATGGTTACTCCAGCTGTTTGCTGTAGAAATATCTGTGATCAATTCCCTTTGGTCAGATCATCGCTGGGGTTCTCTGTACCAGACCCCCTCGGCTGGCATCCTACTCAAGTGATTTAGCTAGACATAGTAATTGCTTAGAAGGGCTTGAAACGCTCTTCGCTTCGAGGCTAGGATTTCCAGTACAAAAATAAATTCATTCACTCAAGAAATCATGTGTGTGCCTGATTCTATATAAGATGCTTTGCTAGGACACTGTGGGAGGCACAAAACCATAATTAAGACACAGGCTCTGCTCTCCATAAAATACAGTGTAATTTAAAAGTGGTGCTGAGCAGGCCTTTGTGGCTCATGCCTTTAACCCCAGCACTCAGGAGGCAGAGGTAGGAGGATCGCTGTGAGTTCGAGGCCAGCCTGGGACTACAGAGTGAATTCCAGGTCAGCCTGGGCTAGAGTGAGACCCTACCTTGAAAAAACAAAAAAAGGGGGGGTGAGGAGAGGTGATGTTTAAGAAGGATAAAGTGCTGCTTTTTGAGTTAAAATTTGTTCTTTAACAAGTATCCACGGATTTTCTTTTTCTTTTTTTTTTTTTGGTGGGGGTGGGGGGTGTCAAGGCAGGGGTCCACTTTAGCCCAGGCTGACCTGGAACTCGTTCTAATTCCAGGATGTCCTTGAACTCACATTGCTTCCCCTACCGACTTCAGCCTCCGGAGTTCTGGGATTACAGGAGGGTGTCACCACGCCTGGATCCACCACTTTGCTTTTTTTTTTTTTTTTTCTATTACTTAAAACCTTCACAAGCTACGTGTGGTGCTGCACACCTGTAATCCCAGCACTTGGGAAGTGCAGGCAGGAGGGTCAGGAGTTCAAGGCCAGCCTGGACAACATGAGACACTGTCTCAAAACACAACAAAAGTTTTTTTTAATTCTCAATCTCTTTTCAGTTTTGATCTCTTCATAAAACAAAATGCCACAAATTGTATCCTGAAATGATTTAGCAGAATATTAGATACATTGTATGCAGTCACAGATGGACACCATTTCACACGGAAATGTTGTCTTCGGTTATGAAGTTTCTTATAACCAGGAAACATCTTTAAATTCTGAGACTGCTTCTGGAGTTTATATAAATAACATCACCATCACATCCACACATTTTCCCATAAAATCAATAAAGAACTAGCATGTGTTACATTAGGACACTAGGTGGCGCTGTCTCAAAGTAGAACGAGCCTGAAGTTTTGAGCTATTGTATAAAGTCAAAGCAGGGCTTCTCAGCCCTGTTGACATTTAAGGGCTGGGTAATTGTTGTTGGGAACTGTCCTATGCATTGAAGGATATTTAGGGTGTCCTAAGCTTCTCTCCCCTAGACGCCAACAGCAGCCACTTTTTTCTATTGTGGTAACCCCAAGTCTGCAGACATTACAGTTGTTCACTGAGAGGCAGAATCTTTGTTGAGAACTGTTGTTAAATAGATTGGTGCTCAGCTTTAAGAATTCTATAGAAACCAGCCATGTGGCTTGCACCATTAATCCCAGCACTGGGGAAGATGAGGTCATGAGTTTGAGGTCAGTCTGGGCTGGAATGAGATCCTGCCTCAAAAAAAATAAAATTTAGCTGGTTGTGGTGGCGCACGCCTTTAATCCCAGCACTTGGGAGGCAGAGCTAGGAGGATCACCATTAGTTCAAGGCCACCCTGAGACTACATAGTGAATTCCAGGTCAGCCTGGAAGAGCAAGACCCTACCTCGAAAAATCAAAAAATAATAATAATAATAAATAGGTTTTTTTTCTTACACATTTGTCACTCAATGCTAGATTCCCAGGAGAATCCAGAAAAACCCCATCTAATTTATTACCAAATTATAATTTTTGTATCATTCTAGATTGGGTTATTGTCCCATACACTTGGGAGTCAGGATAAGCAGCCAACAAGAAGAGGAGAAAAATCCATTCCCTCTTCCTTTGAATCTATGATGTGTCCAAACACCCAAGATGCCTCTGGTGCCTTAGCACGTTGTATCTCCCATTGTTTTTCTCTCCAGATCCCTGTGCCCCGTGGTCGATAATCCCCACCGCTCATGCCCTCTCACCCCTTCCCCAAGGCCTGCCTGTGTGTCCTTGGTGACTTAAGCCTGGCTCCCTGCGTCTTGGCTTGAAGGCCTGAAAATCCTGTGACTTCACAGAGACACTACAGTTTTAAAGGCAATCGATGGGGCTGGCGAGATGGCTCAGTGGGTGAAGGAAGCGCTTGTCCTGCCAACATGAGAACCTGGGTTTGGAACCCCAGCACCCACGAAAAAGCCTGGCATAGAGGCACGAGCCTGTGGTCCTGTAATCCAGGCCACCCTTCTCCTACCTCGCTTCTCCCTCACATTCTCCCAAAGCACCTTCCAAGCCTGCCAGCCCATGAGCTATTTATGAGTTGGTTCTAAACTCAGAACTGCTGGAGAAACCAGAAACAAGCAAACTGATTCATAATGGCCTTTAGTCGAGGTCCCTTCCAAGGTCCTTAGGTAAACTGGATTTGAAGTATCCCATGTAAATAGCTGGGCATGGTCACGTGGACCTGTAACCCCAGTTCCACAAGGGAGCAGAGACCTGAGAATCCTCAGAGCCTGAAAGCTCCAAACCAGTAAAAGACTTGGAGAGATGATTCTGCAGTTTGCTTGCAAAGCCTAACCAGGTTCCATTCCTCAGTACCCACCTAAAGCCAGGTACACATGGTATATACGTCTGGAGTTTGTTAAAGCAGCTGGAGGCCCTGGCGTGCCCAATTTCTGTCTCTCTCTGCTTGCAAATAAGTATAGATTTTCTTTTTTAAGTTTGAAGCCAGGTGTGGTGGTGCATGCCTTTAATCTCAGCACTCGGGAGGCAGAGGTAGGAGCACTAAAGTGAGTTCAAAGCCAGCCTGAGACTACAGAGTGAATTTCAGGTCAGCCTGGGCTAGAACGAGACCCTTTCTCAAAACAAAGAAACAAAAAGCTTGAAAAAAAAACAAGATAGGGGAGCTCATGGGGCATCCCCACATTCTGCTCTGGCGTCCACTGTATGCAAGTGCACCCCTCCATAGGCCCACAACAGAGCACACCACACACCAAACAGCACATTACACTCTAGCATAAAAATACAAGAAAGTCAATGTGGGGCTGGGGACAGGGCTCAATGGCAGAGTGTTTATGTAGCATACACAAGGCCACAGGTTCAACTGCCAGAAACACACACAATCAGTGTAACCCAGGTGTGGTGACACATGGTGAAGATCACCATGAGTTCCAGGCCACCCTGAGACTACATAGTGAATTCCAGGTGTTGCGGTCAGCTTCCTAGTTGCTGCGCAGAAAGAACCCAAGCAAAAGCGGCTTGTGGAGGAATGGGTTTATTAGGCTTACAGACTCGAGGGGAGACTCCATCCTGGCAGGGAAAACGATGGCACGAGCCGGGTGGACATAGACAGGTGGCAGGAAGGTGTGCCAAATACTGGCAAGGGGAAGCTGGCTTATAACCCCATAAGCCCGCCCCCAACAACACAGCTCCATCGAAGTTATAAAATCCAAACTGCCATCAGCTGAGGATCAGTTACCCAGAACACATTCATTTGTTTGTGGGGGACACCTGGATCAAACCATGACACCAGGTCAGCCTGGGCTAGAGTGAGACCCTACCTCAAAAAACCAAAAGCAAACAAACGAAATCATTGTGCCTTCCCAGTAAGATGATAAGATGACCAGACCCCACAGCTAATTGTGGGTCAGCATCTCAGAGACATACCTATGTGGCGGTCATCAGCCCGTTTCAAAAAAAAAATTGGTGCTATGTCATGTTTTTAGCAATCTGTGCAGTGCAAAAAAATAAACTTACCTATTTGTTAAAAATATGTTCACCTCTTAATTCTAATTAAATTAGCATATTTAATACTAGAGACCTGCAAGCATGCTATCTTTTTGTTAACATGTAAATAATAGCCACTTGAAACAAGAACGATACAGATGAAATGGCAAGGAACTTTAAAAAGCACTTTTATTTATTTATTTAGGTTTTTCAAGGTCAGGTCTCACTCTAGCCCAGGCTGACCTGGAATTCACTCTACAGTCTCATTCTGGCCTCAAACTCACAGCGATCCTCCTGCCTCTGCCTCCTGAGTGCTGCTGGGATTAAAAGCGTGCACCATTATGTCACCAAGCCCAGCTAATAAAGCACTTTTCAATCCTCAGAGAATTGTACTGGAAATACCGGTGGTGGGCATCCATATACGAGCTGCACTGCAGAGGCTTTTTCTTTTTTAAGGCAAATGAGATTTGACAAAAAGGTATAAAAGCCCCAAAGTCTAAGGGCAAGCAAGTTTAGGATTTCCGCCGGCATCCAAAGAAAGAAAGGAAAAAGGAAATAGTAGGTTTTCTGAGCTTTGACTCAGAAAAGCAGGCAGGCTCTACAAGGGCCTGTGAACAGCTGTCATAAACACTAATTTGCTAGAAGATTTTAACAAATGTGTGGCTAGAAAATGCTGCTTTCCTAACAAGAGAAATTAAAATATTTGAACATTATTCAACAAGAAATAGTTAAATTTTGTTAAATTTATTTCTTTATTTGCACCTGTGCACATGCCCCACATATGTTGTGTGTGGGGGTCTCTTACCACTGCAAAGGAATGAGGTGCCTGCCCCATTTTTTGCATCTGATTTGACATGGGTGCTGAGGAATCAAACCCAGGGGCTTTGCAAGCAAGAGCCTTGAGCCTCTGAGCCATTTCCCCAGCCCCTGACAATAATTATTTTTTGTTTTTGCTTTTTGGTTTTTCTTTTTTTTTTTTTTTTTGTTTTGAAATAGGGTCTCACTCTAGCCTAGGCTGACCTGGAATTCATTATATAGTCTCAGGGAGGCCTGGAACTCATGGCGATCCTCCTACCTCTACCTCGGAGTGCTGGGATGAAAGGCGTGCACTGTCACACCCAGCAAATATTTTAAGGTTGAAGTATATGAGATTTTGTTTGTTTTTTGGTTGGTTTGTGTGTGTGTGTGTGTGTGTGTGTGTGTTGTCCATTTGTCTGAGGCAGGCAGATATGTGCCAAAACATATGCGTGGAGGTCAAAGGGTAACTCCAATGTCAATCCGCACTTTCCACCTTGTTTGAGGTAAGGTCACTTATTAACCACTGAGTTCACCAGGCTGGCAGGTGCATGAGCTTTCAGGCAATATTCTCCTGTCTCTGCCTCTCACCCTAGGTGCATGGGAATTCCAGACAGTGCTATGGTATCCACCTTCACATGGGGGCTGAGGAGCTGAACTCGGGTCCTCATGCTTGTGTTTTTGTTGTTTGAGATAGGCTCTTATTTTGTAGCCCAGGCTGACCTCAAATTCACTATGTAGTTAAAGCTAGCCTTGAACCTTTGATCCTCCTGCCTCCACCTCCCAGGTGTGAACTTTAGAGGCGTTGTCATGGTTTGATCCAGGTGTCCCCCACAAACAAATGAATGTGTTCTGATAGATTTATCCTCAGCTGATGGCAGTTTGGGTTTTACAACCTCAATGGAGCTTTATTGCTGGGGGAGGGCTTATGGGGTTATAAGCCAGCTTCCCCTTGCCAGAGTTTGGCATACCTTCCGGTCGCTGTTTGCAGTGCTGTGGCAGAAGTGATGTCCACCCCTCTGCTCATGCCATCGTTTTCCCTGCCAGGATGGAGTCTCCCCTCAAGTCCATAAGCCAAATAAACCCATTCTTCCACAAGCTGCTTTTCTTTGGGTTCTTTCTGCGCAGCAACTAGAAAGCTGACCGCAACAGGCGTGTACCTCCACACCTGGCTTCTGCAGTGCTGGAGAACAAACCTAGAACTAGGCGAGCCACAACTCAGGATGGCATCCAGCATGCCTGGTTGAGAATATTGTTAATATTTCCCTTGGAATTAAAAAAATATCCTGCTACTGGGGCTAGGGAGATGGCTTGCACAGTTTGCCTGGGTTCGATTTCCCAGTACCTATGTCAAGGCAGACGCACAAAGTGGAGCATGTATCTGGAGTTTGTTTGCAGTGGCATTAAATCCAAATGTATAAACCTTGCTGAGCATGTGAAGAGTATGTGCACACAGATGCATCACACACACAGATACATGCACACAGATACATCACACACAGAAACATCACACACGGATACATAACACACAGGTATGCACGCAGATACATTACACACATATACATCACACACATGTACATCACACACACATATACATCACACAGGTATACACAGAGATATATCACACACATATACATCACACACAGAAACACTTCATTGTTAGCCCCATAGCTCACAACTGAACCAGAACTATGTGACATCTACCAATACTTTCCTTTCTCTCCTCACTTGGGGTCTCTGCTCTTGAAAACACACCACGCCCCAGAGATCTCATAAATAAGATGTTTCCATCTGAGGAAGCTTGAGTCAATTTGTGTGTGTGTGTGTGTGTGTGTGTGTGTGTGTGTGTGTGTGTGTTTGTGTGTGTAGGCATGCTTGTGCCCCAGCCCCCATGTAGAGGTCTGAGGACAACCTTGGATTCAGCCCTTGCCTTCTACCTTATTTTGCTCCCTGCTGGCCTCTGAGTTCCCAGGGATCCTCCTGTCTCCACTTCCCACCCCACCATAGGCAGGCTGAGCTTACAGACACCCACCATAGTGCCCAGCTTTGCTAGCTTCTGGGGCTCTGAACTCAGGTACTCATGCTGTATGGCAAGCACTTTATCCACTGAGCCATCTCCTCCACCCCAGTCAAGTGTTCTAAAGTACTTCTTTTGGTTACTGAAATCTTAATGGAATAGTTACTTTGGTAGCCTTTTGTTGTGGTCAGCTTTCTAGTTGCTGCGCAGAAAGAACCCAAACAAAAGCAGCTTGTGAAGGAATGGGTTTATTAGGCTTACGGACTCAAGGGGAGACTCCATCCTGGCAGGGAAAACGATGGCATGAGCAGAGGGGTGGACATCACCTCTGCCACAGCACTGAAAACAGTGGCAGGAAGGTGTGCCAAACTCTGGCAAGGGGGAGCTGGTTTATAACCCCATAAGTCCGCCCCCAACAACACAGCTCCATCGAGGTTGTAAAATCCAAACTGCCATCAGCTGAGGATCGATTACCCAGAACACATTTATTTGTTTGTGGGGGACACCTGGATCAAACCATTACACCTTTTTTTAAACTTTTTTATTGATAACTTCCATAATTATACACCATAAACCATTATGATTCCCTCACCCTCCCACCCTCCCTCATATTTCCTTTTTTTTTAAATTAGAGAAAACCATTAAAAGCCAGGATGTCACACCCCTTTATATATTAGATATTTTCCTCCACAATGGCTCTTACAATCTTCCCATCACCTCTTCCGCAAATTTCCCTGAGTCGTGGTGGTTGAGTTGTATTAAGTGTGCTCAATTGTTGAGCTCTTAAGAGTCTCTGGATTTGTATTTTGGACTATTTTGGGCACCCTTGGTGTCTATCTCCGTTATCCTCCACAGGATTTCTGACTTGCTATGGAGGTAGCTCTTTTGCTCATCACGCCACTTCCTAAAAGGTTTTGTTAGGGCTCTAGATGGTGAGTTAGGGAAGGTTTGTCTCCTGCTTGGGTGTCGCCCCCCCAGCCCCCATCACCTCAGGTCCTATTGGTAGAATTCAGTTGTCCATGGACCTCGGATAGTTGCTTTCTGAAAGATACAAACAGAATCTAACGGAGAGTGACATCATTAATGGTTAAATGAAACAAATATTTTTAAATTGGCAAGATTTTAAAGGGTGCAGCCTTTCTGTAGACCTATGGTTAGTGGGATCTTTCCACTGGAGATTCGGTTCTTGGTCTCCATACAAAATTACCTTGGATCCCCATACCAGTTAAGGGTTCCCTGCCACTGAGCGGATCTCACATCGAATTAGCCAGCTGTTGATTACCCACCTAGGTTGAGCACCACTATGGCACAGATAGGCACTTCTTATTTTGATAGTCTGTGCCATATAGCAGTGTGATCTGCATTCTCAAGCCATCGGTCGATGTAGCATAAGTTGCCTCCTGCTTTCTTGGAACATCCTTGGTCAGATTCCCCTGACAGCTTCTGCAATGCCTTCCGGCATTACACAGGCTCTGGTATCCTTTCTGTGTATAGACCAGACTGGCTTCAAACTTGCTTCAATCCTTCGGCCTCTGCTCCCAAGTGTTGGGTCTGCAGACATGTACCATCATGCCAGGCCTTTGCTAGCCATTTAAAAGGTGTGAATATTTTTTAAAGGGCCACCGCATACTTGTCCACTCAGCAATAAGGATTTATTTATTTAAGAGAAAGGCAGACAGAGAGAGAGAATGGATGCACCAGGGCCTACAGCCACTTGTGCATCTGGCTTTATGTGGGTACTAGGGAATCGAACTCAGGTCCTTCTGCTTTGCAGGCAAATGCCTTAACCGCTAAGCCATCTCTCCAGCCCCTGTCTACATATTTTGCCTCTGTTACTACAAAGCAATGAATGAAAACAACATATGGTTTTGCCTTTGGTCCCCTGCAGTGTGTATTTGAAGACAAGCTGAGGAACCAAAAACATAGATCATTTAAGCCAAAATGTTTGTGAGCATAAATTGTGTTGTTTTGCAGACAGTATATGGAACTGTGTTCTGGTGGAATGTGTCATCTCTGTGACATGTGACAGCTACCAGTTTCCCTAGCCATGCTTTCTTTTTGTTGTTTTATTTATTTATTTATTTTTAGGTAGGGTCTCTGGAACTCTAGTTCAAGGCTGACCTCCAACTCATAGTAAATCCTTCTACTTCTGCCTCCCTAGTGCTGGAATTAAACAATACCGGGCCTCCTATCTTTTTAAATAATCATCAAAAACATACTAAGCCATGAGCCATGGCATCTGGCTGGGTGGGAACAGCCCTAAGCATTCACAATGACACTTGAAAACAGTCTACGCCACCCTCAAATAGGCTTTCAGTCGGGAGACTAGCAGGATACTTAGCATACAAAGCAAACTCACGTTATCTTTATATTTTACAAAATCTATATTTTAATGATGTCTACACAGTTTAAAAAATACAGAGCACTCATGCCCATGTACTCTACCAGAAAAAAAAAAGAAAATGACGTTATCAGATGCATGCACACACAATACACGAAGCATAAATGCATTTACAGACACGAAGGTGGCTGTTTTAAGCAGACACAAGTAACACATAATGAAACTTCATCCCCGATTGGAACAAACTTACAAAGTTTAAAAAGGTGGTTATTTCTCTGAGGACCAACACTTCAACAAAGCCTAATCCTATAATTTCTTGATTTTGTTTTCCCTCAAAGCAGTCCAGAAATGGGGTATAGTATTGTTTTCTCAGCGATCAAAGTCAATCCCAGGTTGCAATAATGAGATCTACAAAATACATTAAAGGAGAGGGGGGAAAGGCCTGCGTCCACAGGTCTAAGGATGCGAATGAAAGTAACTTGAAAGTTATTATTATTTTTAACTCCGGACACTCAGGCCGCAGGAAGCCCCTACGGCCACTGGGGATGCTGCTAGCTGGCCAAGGGGAAGGGCTCGGGCTGGAAACCGAAGAGCCTCTGGCCGTAGGGCTCGGCCTCTCCGGGCAGCTTGGCACCGGGGAACGGGAGGTAGTGATGGTCACGGCCAAAGTGTTCACAGTGCAGAGTGACCCAGTCTCGCTCGGAGCCCAAGCGCTCGGCCTCGGCTAGGATGCGCGTCAGGGCCATGATGTAACTGAGCGCCATCTGCAGGGTCTCGTACTTGGACAGCTTTTTATCCTGGCCCCACTGCGGCACCACCCTGCGCAGCCGGTCGAAGGCCGTGTTGAGCCCCTGCATGCGGCGGCGTTCGCGCGCGTTGGCCGCCAGACGTCTGCGCGCAGCGCTCTCCTGACGCCCGGTCCCGGTCCCCGCGCACGAGCCTGGGCACGGGGAGGGTGCTGCGCGCACTGCGCCCGGGCACGATGTGGATGCGGTGCGCCCTGCGCCCGGGCACGATGCGGGTGCGGTGCGCCCTGCGCCCGGGCACGATGCGGGTGCGGTGCGCCCTGCGCCCGGGCACGATGTGGGTGCGGTGCTCACTGCGCCCGGGCACGATGTGGGTACTGCGCGCACTGCGTCCGGACACGATGTGGATGCGGTGCGCCCTGCGCCCGGGCACGACGATGCTGCACGCGCTCCCGCCTGCGCGCCGCTGGCTTTGCACGACTTCATCCCCTGCCTGCAGAGCGGGTGAGGAAGGTGGGAACCTGCGCGACAAACCGCTTTTCGAATGGCTCTGTCTTGGCAAATAGCAACTCACGTGCAATCAGTGAGACTCGCCTTCTGGGTGGCTGGATGACCAGGCTGGCTGTCTTCCAAATGTCGGGGAAACGGAGTTGTTCATGAAAAAGTCATTTTTTTTGGGGGGGGGGTTCCCAACGTGAAGTTGGAGGAGACCTGGTGGCACAGTTTCAATGTGCCCCTCTGGGGAAGCCCGAGGCTGTTTTCCAAGAAGATGGGATCTTGGCAGGTTGGCTTAGCTAGGTCGGGAGGGAGCGCTGGCTGAAGCTTTGCCGGAGAATTTATAGCCGAGGGCTCAAGGAGGGAACAGGTGGTGGCAGGTGGGCGAGCGTCCCTTGGCTTCCATCTCAGCACCTTCGTACCCTGGGAACTGCAGGGGGAGGGGGCGACGCACAGCCAAATCCTAACATCGCTGCTTTCGTCTGTTGAAGTCTCTCCAAAGCAATGTCCAACAGGAACACACCATCTGGAGTGGCCAGGCTGTCCCTAAAAGAATAACAAGGTGGGGGCGGGGGTGGGAGGAGAGTTTGGTCCATCTTTTCCCATATCAAACACGAAGCCTAGGTTTTTAAAGTAAGCGAAGTCATTTGTGTGAAGATGTCCGTTCTGGCATCACAAAAGCTATCAGAGGTTTAATATAGAAGGTTTGGTTTTGTTGAGGAAAGTATTACAATTGTGCATAATAATGGTTTAACATATTCAAATTTTCATTTTATTGGCTAAATTAATTGGGACATGTTAGCAAGTGTTACTATTAACTTAGACCTGGGATTTTCCTGTACAAATGTACAAAATGTCTATTTTCTGCAAGATAATTTATAACCTATCCAGAGATATGAATATGTGTGTATTTAAAACTTGGTATTGTTCTATTAATTGGATTCCATGAGTTCAGAGGCCTAGGCAAACTCATTATCTCTGCTTCATTTCCCTTGTCTCTAAATGTTTTGGGACAGACACGGAAATGATGACTGATCACTTAAATCTAATAAAACGTATAATGCACATATATGTGCAAGATGCAAATCTGAATCATTTGTGAGGCTTTAAAATATAATTCCTAGGGGGCTGGAGAGATGGCTCAGCGGTTAAGGCACTTGCCTCCAGTGCCTAAGGCCCTGGGTTCAATTCCACAGGACCCACATAAGCCAGATCCACAAGGTGGTGGCCCTGGTGCTCTCTCTCTCTCTCTCTCTCTCTCTCTCTCTCTCTCTCTCTCTCTCTCTGCTTGAAAATGAATAAATAAAATATTTTTAAAAAATATAATTCCTAGGGCTGGAGTGATGGCTGAGCAGTTAAAGGCACTTGTTTGCAAAGCCTGATGGCCTGGGTTTGGTTCCCCAGAACCCACATAAAGCCAGACGTACAAAGTGGCAAAGGAGTCTGGAGTTTGTTTGCAGTGGCAGGGGGCACTGCCTCTTTTGCCTTTTCCAT
The DNA here is from genome assembly GCA_004024765.1 of Zapus hudsonius. Taxonomy (NCBI): domain Eukaryota; kingdom Metazoa; phylum Chordata; class Mammalia; order Rodentia; family Dipodidae; genus Zapus; species Zapus hudsonius. Next base: position 19,175 of record PVHP010013312.1, on the reverse strand, counting down.
AAATAAATAAAATATATTTAAAATATAATTCCTGGGCTGGAGAGATGGCTCAGAGGTTATGTAGTGGGGGAGGGGCTGGTAATAGCTGGATGGATACCAGAAGTTTCGCTCACTGTACTCCCCCAGAGTCCGGACCTCAGTGTGCCAAAGAATTGGACAAGCCTAGATAAAGAGCATTTCACACACGTTTATTTATATCAGAGTAAATTCAGAGGATTCGGGAGTGGGATTAGGGCAAGTAGCCCATACCTTCATTAAAAGGAAATGAGACGTTACAGAGATCTCCAGCCACTAGTGTGGAGAGAACACGTGGGAGAGGGTTTAGCCACATGTCTATAAATCATACTGATCAGCCAAACACGAAAGAGAAGGAAAGATATCAGAGGGCTCCCATCATGAGAAGGAGTTCATGTGGGAAAGAATCTGTGGAACTTGCCATTAGGCTGTGGTGAGGGAGGCCTTACCTAAGGCCTGCAAAGACTCAGAGGTCCTTCTGCTAGCAAGCCCTGTGAGGAAGAGAAGAGAATTTCCTATTCCAGTGAGTATTCCCTGGCCAGGGTGAGCTGAGAGACAGCTGGTTGGTCTGTCTTTGACCAATCAGTTTCAGATTTTAGGTTTGAACTCTAGTTAGAGAAACCTCCCACTCAATGGGAGGGGATCAGGCATGGAGTCTATGGAACTTGCCTGAAAGTAGGAGTTAACTATCACAGTTAAGGTGTTTACCTGCAAAGCCTAACAACCCAGTTTCCATTCCCCAGGACCCACATAAAGCCAGATGCACAAAATGGCACATGCTTTTGGAGTTTGTTTGCAGCAGCTGAGAAAGGCCCTGTCACACCCATTCTCTCTCTTTCTCTTTCTCTCTCTCTCTCTCTTCTCTCTGCCTCTCTCTGCTTCCAAATAAATAAAATAAAATAAACATTTAAAATATAATTCCTATGGAAGATTTTTAAGAGTATTTGTCGTTTATATATGAGAGAGAGAGAGAGAGAGAGAGAGAGAGAGAGAGAGAGAGAATAGGTGCACCAGGAACTCCAGCCACTGCAAACAAACTCAAGAGGCATGCACCACCTTGTGCATCTGGCTTTCTGTGGATACTGGGGAATTGAACTGGGGTTGTTAGACTTTGCAAACAAGTACCTTAACCGCTGAGCCTTCTCTCTATCCCCCTATGGAAGATTTTTGCCCATCTCTAAGGCAGAAAATATTTCAAACAACTTAAATATTTCAGTTGGATCATCTGTCCTCGGGATGATGACGAACCAAAATTTCCATTTCTGATAATTATATGATTTATCCAGGGAGACCATTCATTTAGTTCTGTCATCTCAACTTCTTTCTCATTCTTAAGAAAAATCATGGCTGGAGAGATGGCTCAGCGGTTAAGGCACTTGCCTCTAGTGCCTGAGGCCCTGGGTTCAATTCCCCAGGTCCCATATAAGCCACACCCACAAGGTGGTGGCCCTGGTGTTCTCTCTCTCTCTCTCTCTCTCTCTCTCTCTCTCTCTCTGTATCTCTCTGCTTGAAGATGAATAAATAAAATGTTTTTTTTTAAAAGAAAAATCAAGAGACAAAGAAACCAGTTTCAAATAGTTTCAACCTAAAAATCGCATCTGCAGGAAAACCAAGTGAGCTCTTTCTCCTTTTGAAATGTGGGTATGTTGGCATTACTCTGATATTTTTGTTTAATTAAATCATCAACAAGCTCTCACAAATCAAGAATCTTTTTAACTGTGACCTGCTCCCCACCATTACCAGAGACTTTAACCCAATGGTGATTCCCCTGAGCCCAGATCCTGCCTTCCCATAAATACTTGATTAATCCCCAGCTGACACAGAGCCGATGAAACGAAGTTGAATAACGTGAAGACAAAAGGATGCAATTGGACATGAATGACCTTCAACATGACAGATGTTGAACACAGACCTCTGCATGGAGTCACTCGGCTCTGCGAACTCCAAGTCCTAACAGTCATGGTTGGGAACAGCAGCCCTGTGATGGGAAACACCATGGTATTTAGTCATCAAAATGACAAATATTTATCCTTTTAAGTCTGTGTGGGAACGCCATCCATAGTCCTTCAGCCCATCCCATTTCCCTAAGGTTCCCCGTGTGCCGCTCCATGGAATGTTTCTCTGTGGTTCAGTCCCTCTGGTCACTATTATCCAAAGTATTAGTGGATTGTGTGGTTTTGCAAGCCATGTACTCAGGCCCATGCACCAAGCACATAACTTAGAGACTGGGGAGGTGGCTCAGCAGTTCAAGAGGTTTGCCTGCAAAGCCTGACAGCCGGGGTTCCTTTCCCCAGCCATCCTCATAAAGCTGAAGAGGCTTTTCTTTGCAGTAGCACGAGATCCTGGTACACACACACACACACACACACATAAATTAAAAACTTTTTATAAAGAAAAAATAAGGCTGGAGAGATGGCTTAGTGGTTGAGGCATTTGCCTGCAAAGCAGAAGGACCCAAGTTCAATTCCCCAGTGCCCACAAAAAGCCAGATGCACAAGGTGGCACATGCATCTGGAGTTCGTTTAGAGTGGCTGGAGGGCCTGGCATGTCCATTCTCTCTCTGTCTCTTTCTCACTCTCAAATTAATAAATAAAATATTTTTAAAACAGAAAAAAAAAAACCAGAGGGAAGGAGGAAAGGAAGCGGGAGAACTGGCACCATGGCCGCTCTGGCTGCTGCTTGGGCCACGCGGGACTCAGCGGTGCTGTGGAGAAGAGGGTGCTCACAATATGAACCTGGAACCAGCAATGAGGATATGCCCATTGCAATGGAAAATCCTTACAAGGAGCCTCTTAAGAAACATATCTTAGCCGGGCGTGGTGCTCACGCCTTTAATCCCAGCACTCGGGAGGCAGAGGTAGGAGGATCGTGTGAGTTCAAGGCCACCCTGAGACTACAGAGTGAATTCCAGGTCAGCCTGGGCTAGAGTGAGACCCTACCTCGAAAAAAAAAAAAAAAAAAAAAAAGAAATGTATCTTGTGTGAGAAACGTGTAGTTTATAAGTTTATAAGAATATGCAGGTCTTTGTGGGAAGAAACAAAAAGAAATAACAAAAGCCATTAAGAGAGCTCAAATAATGGGGTTCATGCCAGTTACATACAAGGACCCTGCTTACCTCAAAGACCCAAAAGTTTGTAACATCAGATACCGGGAATAAACATTCAGTTATTGTCCCCCCCTCCAAAAAAAAAAGAAAAGAAAGAAAAAGAAAAAAAGAAAAAACATAACTTGAGAAAAAAGTACATTAAGACATAACTTCCATGTGATTTAAACGGGTCCAAGGATAGAGATATTGCTAATATAAGGGGCCTCTGAGGGATAGAGCGAGATATTTCTCAAATGGACCTTGAAAAACCTTATTTAAGTATTGCTGCTCTTTTGGAATTTAGAGACATAAAGCAAAAATGACACAGGGAAGTTTCCAGGACATTCCAGAATAAAGACACCTATTGATTTCAGGGCTAGAGAGCTAATTGAGTTGGTAAAGTCCTCTCAAGCCTGAAGACCTGAGTTTGATCCCCAGAACCCATGTAAAAAGAACAGCTCCAGTAGGAAGAGACAGGAGGATCTCTGGGCTCACTGGCCAAGCAGTCTAGCCAAATTGGTCAACTCCAGGCCAAAGAGAGACCCTGTCTCAAAGAAAGGGTTAACAGCATCCCTAAGAAACGCCTGGAGTTGTCCTCTTGTAACAGAGGAGTCGTAAGAGTGGGGTGAACACCTGAAGCTTCACTCACTGTACTCCCCCAGAGTTCATATCTCAGCGTGCCAAAGAAGTGGACAAACTTAGCATTTTCTTCATCACACACATTTATTTCAAATTCCAGAGGATTCCGGAGTGGGATGAGAGGAAGTAGCCCATAAATAAAGGAAATGAGAGGTTACAGAGATCTCCAGCCACACAGGAAGAGCACGTGGGAGAGGTTTTAGCAAAATCTATGCTGTTCAGCTAAACAAGCAGAAGGAAAGGTTCGTGTGGGAAAGAACCCAGCCCCTCACCACAGCCTGTGGGGACCTTACCTAAAGTCCTTCTGCTAACCTGCCATGTCAGGGAGGCCTGGATTTCCTGTTTCAGTGACTTTTATAGCCAAGATGCTGAAACTGATTGGTCGAGTATGGACCAACCAGCTGTTTAGCTGACTTACCTGTCCGAGGTCTTAAAAAGTCCCTGAAACAATCCAGCCTCTCTTTTTCCCTCCACATGGCTCCCTAGGAGAAGAACTTCTAAGCTTTAGGAAGCTTGGGCCTTCTCTCACCCTAGCCTAATGGCTGGGGTGAGGGGGGCTCAAGATCTCCCCACATGAACCTCTTTCCTCATGATGAGAGCCCTCTGTTATCTTTCCTTTTTCTGCTTTTTAGCTGGACAGCATAGATTTTGGCTAAAGCCTCTCCCACGTGTTCTCTCCACACTGGTGGCTGGAGATCTCTGTAACTTCCCATTCTCTTTTAAATAACGTCTCCCACTATACCTTATCCTCTGGTGGTCTATAATTTTAATTCATTGACTTTAAAGACAAGAATTTGGTACTCCTTAAATTCTGAGGTACATTGGAATTTGCTGGGTATTATCTAAATTTAATCCCCAGCTCCGCCAGTACAAACTGACCAAAATAATATGGAGTCATTCATGCTAAATGAAACCGTAAAGAGTAGATGTAGATAACAAATGACTGTCCCGTTACAGCAGCTGAGTTTTGTTGATTTTAGTAGACTAGAATCCAAATAAGGTAAAAGCTGTTGTGAAATGTATTCACTTTTATTTTTTGTGTGTGAAATGCATCTTTTTAAAAAATATTAATTTATTTATTTGTAAGCAGAGAGAGAGAGATAGAAGAGAGACAGAAAATGTGTGCCTCAGTGCCTCCAGTAACTGTAAACGAACTCCAAATGTATGCACCACTTTGAGCATCTGGCTTTACATGGGTACTGGGGAATCGAACTTGGGTCATCAGGTTCTATAGGCAAGCACTTTAACCGCTGCGCCATCTCTCCAGTCTGTGAAATGTATCTTTTTCCTCAACCTTTTTTTCTTTTTGGTTTTTCGAGGCAGGGTCTCACTCTAGCCCAGGCTGACCTGGAATTCACTATGTAGTCTCAGGGTGGACTCAAACTCACTGCAATCCTCCTACTTCTGCCTCCAGAGTGCTAGGATTAAAGCCTTCACTATCACATCTGGCTTTCCTCAATTTTTAAAAAAATTATTTATTTCCAAGGAGAGAGAGAGAGAGAGAAAGAATTGGTGTGCCAGAGCCTCTAGCCACTGCAAATGGACTCCAGACACATGCACCGTTTTGCGTGTCTGGCTTTACGTGAATACTGGGGAATCAAACCCCAGTCATTAGGCTTTACAGGCAAGTGCCTTAACCACTGAGCCATCTCTCCAGCCCCCTTTCTTTTTTGTTTTTGTGAGGTAGGGTCTCATTCTAGCCCAGGAGGATTGCTGTTTGAGGCCAGCCTGGCACTACAGTGTGAGTTCTAGGTCAGCCTGGGCTAGAGTAAGACCCTACCTCAAAAAACAAAAACAAACAGCCAGGTGTGGCTGTAAACATCTGTAGCCTCAGTCATGGGTGGGGGCAGAGGAAGGAGAATCCCTGGGGCTCACTCATGCATGCACATGGGGCTCATACATCTACGTGTTGTAGATATACCCCGTGCCAGCAAGAGGAGAGGGGAGTTTTATTTTTAGTTTTTATTCTTTTAAATGTTTTATTTATTTATTTATTAGAGAGAGAGAGAATGGGCATGCCAGGGCCTCCAGACACATGCTCCCTCTTGTGCATCTGGCTTTACATGGGCACTGGGGAATTGAACTCAGGTCCTTCTGCATCACAGGCAAACATCTTAACCCACTAAATCATCTCTTCAGCCTGAGTTTTTTTTTTTACACCTGGGTGGACCAAGCATAGAAAAGGGAACCCCAGATGCCAACAGGGTTTTATGATAGGGTGCAGAGATGTGACATCAAACATGCAACCAGTTTAAACAAGAAAGCAGATGCCTACACCTAAGGACTTCCAAACTCACAATGGGTTCCAGAGAATATAGATAATCCTCCAGAGATATTCTTTTCCTCTCTTCTCACTTCCTCCCCTACCGTCCTTTTCACAGTTTAAGCAGCTCTGGTAATCTCTCCCAGCGTGCTATGTGACTGGCCATCTGGGGCTATTAAAGAGAAGCCTGCAGAATGGAAGGACAAACAAATGTTGACAGAATGTAACAATGAATGGTGGGGGGAGAGACAGTAAATACACTGTCATATTTCTGTAGTTTGCTCTAATACACACACATGCATAAAAACACATACATACATGTATATATGCAAAAAAAAGATAAAAAAGGAAGACATGGTATATCACTTCTATAATCCCAGCACTTGAGAGGCTGAAGCGGGAGATTTTGAGTCCAAGTCCAGCCTGGGCTACATAGCAAGACCCCCATCTCAAAAATAAAGAAATGAATAATAAATAATAAATAAATCTGGGCATGGTGGTGCATACCTTTAATCCCAGCACTTGGGAGGCAGAAGTGGGAGGATCACCATGAGTTCAAGGCTAGCCTGAGACTACATAGTGAATTCCAGATCAGCCTGGACTAGAGTGGGACCCTACCTTGAAAAAAAAAAAAAGAAAGAAAGAAAGAAAGGGAGGGAGGGAGGGAGGAAGGAAGGAAGGGAAGAAAAGAGAAAGAAATAATATAAAGAAATAAGTATTGACAGAAGGGGGGAAGGGAAGGGAGAGCTGAGAAGGTAAAGGAAGGGCCACAGTTCGGGCTCCCCTAGTAGCACGGTTCTTTTCCTCCTGGTAATGGCCCCTTTTAGGGAACCATGTCTTCCCAATGCAGTGGCCACAGGCCCACTGGCTTTGTCACTGTGCTGAAAATGTGACATCCACTGCTTTGCAGAGAGCAGGTGGCTTACATCCCCAAAGGGTGGCTGCTGCCCCTGAGTCAGGTCTGAGCGAACAAGGCCCTGGGCCAGCACCTGAGGTCCGCTCCCAGCCCGGGGAGTGGGGAGACAGTGACTGGTTTTCTGCTTGTTTTTATTAGTATAGCTGGCTTTTTCCTGATACAACTTAAGCACCTTGGCTAGAGCTATTCCAAGTGTCCAGATACTTGGGTCTTTGGAGCCTGATGTTGGGCACCTGCCCCTCCTCACTAGAGTGTAACTAAGGTTTCCTGGATGTACCTCGCTCATCCCTGTCCCCTCCAGTCAAAAGAAAAGGCTGGAGGATCTTAAGGTTCCTAGGCGAAGTAGAGCCCCAAATTAGGAGTCATGTGAGTGTATCTACCTTTTCTAGTCATTGAACAACAATATACAAAGCTGCTCAACAGTGATGAGTGGTACTTACTGTGTGTTCTAGGCACCAGACACAGAACTGAACAACCAGAATATTTTAAATTGGCATTGTTGGCATTCTCCTATTGTTAGGTAGCCACCCAGGCCAGCTGAAGAAGCAAAATAGCCACTGAGGGAGATGGCTTGATGATCCCCAATGGTCAGTTTAGGTTTCCGCCTAAATTTCTATTCCCTGGAAAAACAACTGGATCCCAAATGCCTCTCCTTCTAAGGAAGAACTCACCTAGGAAGCAATTCCTTACTGCCTGCCTAAGTGAGCCCCCTGACTGAAAACCCTTCAAAGCCCCCCAACTGTCTCTATCCCACACGGAGGCAGCCCCTGGAGATCCATGCGAGCCTCTGGTTTGGTCTGTGAGCACTGCTCTTTCATTGGTTCCTTGACTCCGATGGGCCCCCCTCTGTTCCCCTCAAGGGACTGAGGACCCTGGCCTCAGAGCCATCAGCTCGCTGCTGGATGCTGACCTACCTCCCAAGACATGAGACTCCACTGGAAGGAAGCTTCCTAGGAAGACAGTCAACTCTGCCTTGCCCATTAGGGACTAAGCTTGCGCATATGACCATAAAATCAGACCCACTCAGGGAAAACCATTGATTTCCAATGGCATAGGGTGCCAGATGCTGTTCGGTCTAAGAACCACTTGGCCTCTCCTAGTGACCAGGCCAGACCTTGGCTTTGCACGGTGTGTTCCCAGCAGGGAGTCCTCTCCACTGACACTAGCTGCTGGAACTTTGGGCTGAAGGCTGGACAGGTTCTCCATATGTTCTGGGGGGAGGGGACAGCCACACCCCATGTTGGATTCATCCACTTATCCAATTTTGCTCTCCCCCCCCACCACCCTCCAGGAGATTACAGATGCTCCCACCCTCCACTAATTAACAAGATGGCCTCCTGCTGCTGAAAGGGAATGAGGGCAGAGAATGCCTGATTTAACTGGACTCTGGTAAGTAGCTCACCAGGCAGAGCCAGAAATCACCGAAGCATGCCCAAATCACCTCTAATGGGTCAGGAGGGGTTCTATGCCTGAGGCCTCCAGGCCTGTCTATCCTCAGTCCCTTTGTTTTTAAATCTTATAGACGGTCTACACGTAATTAAAATGCTATGCATTGAGGAGTATATCTTAATAGTGACTATTCAAAGATCTCGTTTTTCCTCACCATTCTCTTGGTATCTTTGTGTTTGTGTTTTATTTTTGGTTTGTTTAAAGAGCGAGGAATTGAACCTGTGGTTTTTCCCCCCAGGCCAGGCAAGTAACTACCATGGAGCTACATACATCCCCAACCCCAAAGATTTTTCCCTCCCACAGGACACCCTGAAGGTTTGACCCCTTACACACTTGTGTGTGCCCATGAACAGAAGTTTCCAGACTCAAAGTTGTGTGTTTGTGTTCATTATCAGTGCTAGTCTAACTAAATATCAACGCAACTGTAAGTTTACATAAGAAACCAACATCGTGGTTTTTATTAAAGAAAGGAAAGCTGGGCGTGGTGGCGCACACCTTTAATCCCAGCAGGGAGGCAGAAGTAGGAGGATCACCAAGAGTTCAAGGCCACCCTGAGACTACATAGTGAATTCCAGGTCAGCCTGGGCTAGAGTGAGACCCTACCTCGAAAAACCAAAAAAATAAAAAAAGAAAGGAACTTCTTAAAATTTTTTTTGGAAATCAGTCTAACAACATAGTGACTCCTCTCTGGCCTTTGTTACATATCATTTAGAAAGCAAAGGGACATGAATTCCGAGGAAGACAGTTGTGATCATGGAAAATTGGCCTAAATTAAAATGATCTTAAGTCAAAACACGAGGCTTCCTTGTCACCAACTTTTGACATTCTAATTAGGGTTAACGCTTATGCAAATCAAGTCAGTCACTTTACTCCCGCTTCAGCCAAGTGCCTGTGATTGTTCAAGCCAGGACTGTTGTTGGCACAATTAAAGCTCCCCTAAAAATTAAATGAGAATTGGAAGGTGGTCTCCTGAGATGCCCTAATTTGCGGGTAGCCTGGCACAGCTGTCCTTTTGTCCTGCCTGCCACCAGGACGCCTTGAGCTTCCCCATCAAATAAAATAGAATGTGACACTGGAGGTGTTCCCAAGCATCAGTCCCTGGGGAAGGAGTGGAAGGGACCAGTAAGTAGCCCAACGCATGCAGGCCACCTCCTTCCCATCGTGACCAGCCCGGGACATGGGGCTGCAGCATGAAGCCAGCATGGAGTGCAGAACACCTGACTCTGGGCAGCATACATGCAACAGAGTTGGGCAAGGGTTGATAATTACCGAAACTGTATAATGGATACGTCATGGGGACTCGAAACAGTGGGGTGAACTCACTGTACTTCCCCCAGAGTTGGGATCTCAGCGTGCCAAAGAATTGGAGAAGCCCAGATAGAGAGCATTTCATACACGTTTATTTATATCAGAGGAAGTTCAGAGGATTCCGGACTGGGAGAGGGGCAAGTAGCCCATACCTTAATTAAAGGAAACGAGAAGTTACAGAGATCTCCAGCCACTAGTGTGGAGAGAACATGTGGGAGAGGTTTTAGCAAAATCTGTGCTGCTCAGCCAAACAAGCAGAGAAAGGAAGGATATCAGAGGGCTCCCTCCCATCATGAGAAGGAGAGGTTCATGTGGGAAAGAACCCCAGCCCCTCACCACAGCCATTGGGCCTGGTCTAAGCCCTGGAAATTCAGAGGTCTTTCTGTTAGCCTACCATGTGTGTGGGGGGGTGAACTTCCTGTTTCAGGTGACTTATACGACGTGGGCCAGGTAAGTCAGAGAGACAGCTGGTTGGTCTATCCTTGACCAATCAGTTTCAGAATTTAGGTTTGAACTCTAGTTAGAGACACCTCCCAACTCAAGGGGTGGGGGCCAGGCATGGAATCTGTGGAACCTGCCTGAAAGTACAAGTTAGCTATCACAGACACATGGCTGGGGGAAGGATCTATGAACTTTATAATAAAAATTTTAAAGGTGAGGCTACGGAGATGGCTCAGCAGTTAAAGGTGTTTGTTGGCGAGCCTGCTGGCCCAAATTCCATTCTCCAGCACCCAAAGATACGAAGTGGTATATCCCAATACAGGGTAACTGGGGCTCAGAAAAGAGTTCTCAAACCGCAAACCCTAAGTTCTTGTCTGTTTTACTTAAAGAATTAAATGAAAACTTGACTGGGAAGGATAGTTATTAAATTATTATAATTATTCAAGAGAGGGAAGGGAGAGTCTATGGACCAAGAAAGGGGGATGTTGTGGTCAGCTTTCTAGTTGCTGCGCAGAAAGAACCCAAACAAAAGCAGCTTGTAGAGGAATGGGTTTATTAGGCTTACAGACTCGAGGGGAGACTCCATCCTGGCAGGGAAAACGATGGCATGAGCAAAGGGGTGGACATCACCTCTGCCACAGCACTGTAAACAGCAGCAGGAAGGTGTGCCAAATACTGGCAAAGGGAAGTTGGTTTATAACCCCATAAGCCCACCCCCAGCAACACAGCTCCATTGAGGTTGTAAAACCCAAACTGCCATCATGTGAGGATCGATTACCCAGAAGATATTCATTTGTTTGTGGGGGACACCTGGATCAAACCATTACAGTCCGCCCCTGGCCCCCACAAACTAATAATCATACATGATGTAAATACAATGTGTCAGCTCAACTCTTAAGTCCCCACAGCTTTCAATTGAGCCATAATACCAAAAATAAACCCGTAACGGCACAGAACATTCACACTGCAAAACATGAGGCATAGCAAAAACAGACTGAACCAATACAAGATTTAAAACAAGCAGGGCACCATCAATCTCTAACTCCAAGTTCAATGACTCTAACCAATAGCACAAGTCTCTTGGAGATTCAATTCCACCCCTCCAGCTCAGCTACTCACAGTCCAGGAAAACGTCATCTGGTGCTGGCAGCTTGCCTTGGCACCCATCCATAGTCCTGGAATTCTTTGGGTCTCCATTGCAACCCACAGTTCATCCTCATCAGGCTCCATGCAGGCAACCTAGCACACCTTCTTCACACACCAATGGCCATTTTTCAAAAACAAAACTGTGTTGCAAATCCAGTGACCCTCTCTTTCTAACCAATCTCCATTCCACAGAACCAGGTGGGCTACCAATTTGTTAATCCAGGGGGGAACAAAGCACTCAGGCCCCTTACTTCAAGGAGACTCCATCCTGGCAGGGAAAACGATGGCATGAGCAGAGGGCTGGACATCACCTCTGCCACAGCACTGCAAACAGCAGCAGGAAGGTGTGCCAAATACTGGCAAGGGGAAGCTGGTTTATAACCCCATAAGCCCGCCCCCAGCAACACAGCTCCATTGAGGTTGTAAAACCCAAACTGCCATTAGCTGGGGATGCGGCATTCAGAAGACATTCATTTGTTTGTGGGGGACACCTGGATCAAACCATGACAGGGAAGTAGGAGCACCCACATGACCTGAAAGCACCCACGTGGCTTGAGAGCCCACACAGTGGGCCTGGGAGAAGCATAGAGAGCCCGTGTGATAGTAAAGTAGGGTCTCCCTCCCCTTGTCTCAGCCTGGGGGCTTACCAAAACCTAGAGTTTCAGGAATCTGAGCTGGCCAGTCAAGAGAGAGGGGAGTCCTGCCCTGGTATTTATAACCTTATGGTGGTAGTTTCTGGCTCCTGCCTTAGATGAGACAGCTGATTGGTCCATGATGCCAAGTTCTGGGGTCTTAAGCTTGACTAACCACAATGCCAGGATTGGATTTCTAGTAAAGGAGCCTCAGGTGGAAGAGCAGGTCAGGCAAGAGATAAGAAGTCAGCTCTAGCAAAGTGGAGACTGTAAGGCAAACCCAAAGACATGCCGGATTTTTGTTTTTAGGATCCAGTTACCCTAACTGCCTCAAGAGCAAAGCACCCATAGCAATGGGAAGGGATGTTAGAGGAATCCAAAAGCACCCAAGCAGCAGCATAAGTAACAAGGGAGGGAGAGATGGCTCAGCAGTTAAAGACACTCGCTTGCAAAGCCTGACCGCCTGAGTTCAATTCCCCAGCACCCATGTAAAGCCAGATGCGCAAAGTGGCACATGTGTCTGGAGTTCGTTTGCAGAGGCAAGAGGCCCTGGAATGCCAGTACCTTCTCTCTTTCTCTCTTTTTCTCTCTAATAAAAAAATAAAAGACACAGAGAGAGGAGAAGAAGCATCGGCAGGGTTAGAGAGTTGATTCTGAGAAGGGAAAGGCACTCCCGAGAATGGTAATACGCTAGACAGTTAGGCTGGATCAAGGCTCAAAAGCCACTTGTGACCAGGGTCCTGATACTTCAGGGGTCATTTACATCCCATCCACCTTCTTTCCCCTTTGGAGATGGAGAGGCTTTTCTTGCACATGCTATGTTTTGCAACATGTGTCCCTGGTGGGGCAGGGTTTCTGGTCTTTGCCAACTGGCTTTTTTCATGTGTTAATTTTGATGCATCTCTTTCACACCATGTCCACCTGCCAAAACTAGAATCTGTCTCCAAAAAAACAAAATAAAAAGATATGCTATCCTACTGTTTTCTGTAATTACTTCCCGTCACATCAAACCCCCATCTCCTGGCTCTTTCCTGGTGAGCCCTTGCCTGGAAAAGCAGAGGATAAGCAGCCAGGAAGTAGAGCCCAGCGCTGGGCATGGTGACCCGTTCTGGAGCTGCATAGCAAGAGCTTAGCTCAAAACAAACAAGCAAATACCCACAGAAATGGAGCGAAGCTGCAGAGCATGGTGGCACCTGCCAGTAATCCCAGCACTTGTTGAGATGGGGACTCTGGAGTGTCCTCTGTCCAACACACTGATAATTTCGGGGTGTCTCCAGATTCTTGTCTTGTGAATTCAAAGAAGGAAATCCATAGACTAGAGGATAAGGTTCAGAGAGATTTTATTAGAGCTTAGAGGTTTAGGAGGGAGACCTTTAAGAGAGGGGGAGCTTGAGTGAAGAAAGACATAACTCTTGCCCAGGGAGGCAAGAGTGTTTGAGAACCTTACCCCAGGACTCAGGTGGGGTTTTTTATAAGCATCATGGATAGGTGGCTGGTTTAGCCTGTCTAGTCCTGATGTCAGGTGTCTGGGGTCAGAATTTCTGGAAAAGAGCAATCTTCCCAGAAATCTTAATTCTCTAGGAAGGTCCTGCTCAGTAAGGGGGCAGAGCTAAGAGAAGCCTAGATCCTTCAGACATCTCCAACCTGTAGTAAAGTGTCATGACCTAGACTTTCCCTACACGCCAAGGACACTTCCCACATTTAGTCAAGGAGAAAGATGTTCACTTTGGGGTCCTGTCATCCCTAAGCTGCCTCAATCAGGAAGTGGAGGCAGGAGGGTCAAAACTCAAGAAGCTGGGGCTGGGAGGATGACTCAGTTTATAAAATGCTTGCCATACAAGCATGAGGACCTGAGCTTGGACATCTTGCCCCCACATAAAAGCTGGGCATCCGGCTAGGGAGACGGCCCAGTGGTTAAGACGCTTGCTTGCAAAGCATAACGACCTGGGTTCAATTCTCTAGGACCAGCTTAAAGCCAGGTGCACAATGGCAGATGCACCTGGGGTTTGTTTTTAGTGGCTAGAAGTTCCAGTGCACCTATTCTCTCTCTCTGTCTCTCTCTCACCTTTCTCTGCTTACAAATAAATAAATATTACAAAAAATGAGGCAGAGACAGTGGGATCCCTGGGTGTGTCGAATAGCTAGTTTAGATGAATCGGTGAACTCTAGCTTCAGGGCAAGACCCACAGTCTCAAGAAATAAAAGCAGAGGTGCCGAGGAGATGACTCAGCACTTACAGGTGCTTGCTTACAAAGCTTACAATCTGAGTTTGAACCTCCCCAGCACCCATATAAAGCTGTTCAAAAAGTGGTGCATATGATTGTGATCCCGACACACCTCCAGCAATGGGAGGCAGAGCCAGGAGACTCTGAAGCTCAGGGGCCAGCGAGTCTGGAGCTTGTCTCAAAGAAGGGAGAAGAAAAGCAGGTTGTCCTTTGACCCACACACACACCAACAAAATAAGTAACACTACACAGAAAGTGGAGCATGACTGAATAAGATGCCTGATATCAACCTTTGACACACACACATTCACCCACACATATGAACATATGAACACACAGCCACGCATTCATGCACACCGCATATATACATATGCTAAAAGAAAAACAAGTTACTGAAGTGAATATAATACAGACGAGAGGGGGCTGAGAAGATGGCTCAGTGGTTAAGAGCACCTTCTGTGCAAGTATCAGGGCCTGAGGAGGCCTGAGAGACCGCTCCAGTGCAGTCCCCAGGACCCACTTAATCAGCTGGACAGGGCCACACATGCCTGTAACCCGAGCCCTGCGGGGAGCAGAGACTGGAGAATTGCCAGAGCTTGTGGAAAAAAACAAACAAACAAAAAAACACAGCAAGCTCCAGAATCAGGAAAAGGCCTCCTCAGCTCAAGTAAGAACTGGCAGCAGGGGCTGGAGAGATGGCTCAGCAGTTAAAGGCACTTGCTTGCAAAACCTGATGGCCTGGGTTTGATTCCCAAGTACCCACATAAAGCCAGATGCACAAAGTGGCTCATGTGTCTAGAGTTCATTTGCAGAGACCAGAGGGCCTGTCATGCCCATACTTTCTCTCTCTCAAATAAATAAATAACTAGAGAGGGGGAGTATGGACACGCTAGGGCCTCTGCCATGCAAACAAACTCCAGATGCATTCACCACATTATGCATTTGGCTTTACGTGCATGCTGAGGAATAGAGCTGGGGCCAAAAGGCTTTGCAAGCAAGTACCTGTAACCACTGAGCAATCTCCCCGGCCCAGTAAAAATATTTAAATAAATAAAATAAAAATGAAAGCGATGAGCTAAATGTTGTGAATAGGCCTTTAATCCCAGTATTCGGGAGGCAGAGGTAGGAGAATCACTGCAGCAAGACCCTACCTTAAAAAAAAAAAAAGAAAAGAAAAAAACAAGTTAAGTCTCATAGAGTCAAGGGGCTTCTCTCCTTGGCAGCGATGGGTAAAGATGGACCGAGTTGCCAGTTGGTAAGTACGGGGAGCAGTGAGAAAAGGAGAGCCAGAGCCGCAGGCCTTGGAGGTCACCTGTCCTTCATGGTACACGGATGCTTTATTTCTTTAGCTTTTAGAAGTATCCATGTCTGGCCTGATGGTAATTAATGAGCTGCCCCAGCCAGGCTGTGCCCAGCATTTCTTAGCATTGTTAGGAAAACTTAAGAGACTCAGTGTGGGTTAATTAACTGGTCTTCAGGTAGTAACTAAATCAAAGCTACCTTGGGTACCCTGGGAAGCTGGAGTCTCCTCTTTGCTCAGAATCAATCAGCTCGTGATTGATGAAGGCTTGCTAAGGTCAGGCTTAGAAACACACAGCCATCTGCCGCCTCTCTGGGGCTGGTACCTGTACTAGAGCAGATTTAGAAGAACAGGTGCTCGCTTTTAACTTACCTCTTCTTTTCTTTTGTGCTGAAATCACGATTTTAGCTGCAAGGAGACTTCCGCTGGTGGATGAAATTCACAAACTGTCTAACGGGAACCTAAAATAACCTGGCCCAAAGGTATTGCGATGACCTTGTCTGGCTACTACACAAAGTCATAGAGCACACATCCCTGACAACAGCCACTCTGGTCTCATCAGGAGACAGTGACCTCAAGGCGCTTCCCCAGAACGCTGAAACTCAAGTTCAGTGATGACCTCTCAGTGGTGCAGGGCTGGGGAACAAAGCAAATTGGGAACAGCTACTTTGTGCTACATGCTTGAGAATTAGCCCGCAAGTCCTTGAAAGCTGACATTTCTTACACATTCTGATTCCTTGCCGGTTTCTTCTGCTTTGATGGGCTACGAACATTTTCAAAAGCCTCTTTGAGGCTGGAGAGATGGCTCAGTGGTTAAGGCACTTGCCTACAAAGCCTAAGGACCCGGATTCAATTCTCTACCCATATACTACCACTACCCATATAAAGCCAGGTGCACAGGATGGCACATGCATCTGGAGTTCATTTGCAGCAGCTGGAGGCCCTGGTGTATCCATTTTCTCTGTCTCTCTTCTCTCTCTCTCTATGCTTGCAAATAAAGAAAGAAAAAATATTTAAAAAATATTTTTATTTATTCATTTCAAGCAGAGAGAGAGAGAGAGAGAGAGAGAGAGAGCAAGCACCAGGGCCACCACCTTGTGGGTCTGGCTTATGTGGGTCCTGAGAAATTGAACCCGGGGCCTTAGGCACTGGAGGCAAGTGCCTTAACCATTGAGCCATCTCTCCAGCCCAAAAAAATATTTTTATCAAAAACCTCTTTGATGGTAATCTGTAAGCACATCCATGTACATGGTGACAATGGCTTAATGACATTTTGCTCCATTAAAAAAAGGGGAAGGGGGCTGGAGAGATGGCTCAGTGGTTAAGGTGCTTGCCTTCAAAGCCTAATGACCTGGGTTCAATTCCCCAGTGCTCACATAAAGCCAGATGCACAAAGTGATGCATGCATCTGGAGTCCGTTTGCAGCGGTTAGAGGCCCTGGTACACCCATTCTCTCTATCTCTCTCTTCTCTCTGTCTCTTTGCTTGTAAATAAAAAAAAATTTTTAAACATGGAGGTGAAAAAAACAAACAAAAATGTTTGTAATTGCAGAAGACACTAGGAAATGGAAAAACATTCCATGTTCTTGGATTGGAAGAATTAATATCATGAAAATGTTAATCTTACCAAAAGCAATCTACACACTTAATGCAATTCCCATCAGAATTCCAATGGCAATCTTCACCTCAATAGAAAAAACAATCCTAAACCTAGGTGGCGCACGCCTTTAATCCCAGAGGCAGAGGTAGGAGGATCACCCTGAGTTCAAAGCCAGTCTGAGACTACAGAGTGAATTCCAGGTCAGCCTGTGCTAGAGCGAGACCCTACCTCGAAAAACCAAAAAAAAAAAGAAAAGAAAAAATAATCCTAAAATTCATTTGGAATCACAAAAAAACCTCAAGTAGCCAAAACAATTCTAGGCAACAAAAATAAGGCTGCCGGTATCACCATACCTGATTTTAAGATATATTACAGAGCTTTAGTAACAGCATGGAACCAGCACAAAAACAGACACGTAGATTAATGGAGCAGAATGGAGAACCCTGAAGCAAATCCAGACAGTTACACTCATCTGATTTTTGACAAAAAGGACAAAAATATTCACTGGTGAAAAGACAGCCTCTTTAACAAATGGTGCTGGGAACACTGGATGTCTGTTTGTAGAAGGATGAAAATGGATCCTTATCTCTCTCCGTGCACAAGAATCAAGTCCAAATGGATCAAAGATCTTTTTTATTATATATTTTATTTATTCATTTTCAAGCAGAGAGAGAGGGCACCAGGGCCACCACCTTGTGGGTCTGGCATATGTGGGTACTGGGGAATTGAACCAGGGGCCTCAGGCACTGGAGGCAAGTGCCTTAACCACTAAGCCATCTCTCCAGCCCTGGATCAAAGATCTTAATATCAGACCTGAAACTCTGAAACTGCTAGAGGAAAAAGCAGGGGAAACACTTCAACATATTGGCCTAGGCAAGGACTTTCTGAACATAACCCCAGAGGCTCAGGAAGTAAAACCACTAATCAACAATTGGGACCTCACGAAATTAAAAAGCTCTTGTACAGCAAAAGACACTGTGAGCAGAGCAAAGAGGCAACCTACCCAATGGGAGAAAATCTTTGCCAGCTATACATCTGAAAAAGAATTAATATTCAGGATTTACAAACAACTGAAAAAAAATTAAATAATAAGAAATCAAAAGGCCCCCAGTTCAATTCCCCAGTACCCACATACACCAGACCCACAAAGTGGTGGCCCTGATGCTCTCTCTCTCTCTCTCTCTCTCTCTCTCTCTCTCTCTCTCTCTCTCTCTCTCTCTCTCTCTCTGCTTGAAAAATGAATAAATAAAATATTTAAAAAATCAAACAACCCAATCAAAAAATGGGCAGTGGAACTGAATAGAAAGCTCTCAAAAGAAGAAATACAGACCAATAAACATCTGAAAACGTGTTCTACCTCCTTGGTAATCCAAGAAATGCAAATTAAAACTACTCAGCGATTCCATCTCACTCCTGTCAGAATGGCTGCCATCAAGAAAACAAATGACAATAAATGCTGGTGAGGATTTGGGAAAATAGGAACCCTTCTACTCTTGGTGGGGATGTAAACGAGTCCCTCTACTGATGAATGGATAATGAAGATGTGGTTCAGTTATACAATGGGGTACTTATTCAGCTGTAAAGAAAAATGAAATTTGCAGGGAAATGGATGGATCTGGAAAGGATCATCACACTAAGTGAGGTAATTCAAGCCCAGAAAGCCAAACACCACATGTTCTCCCTCACATAACGGCACAGCCAGTAACCATAGATTGTTACTAGAAAAACTTCAGTGCCAGGGATGGGATACCTTCCAGTGAGTTGTTGGCCAGGGAAGTTCATGAGGCCTCCAAAACATTACAGGCCATTGCCAAGGCTCGTGGTTGCCCACCAGAATGAGATGGTAAGATCCTATTGCTGAAGATCACATGTGCTTGGGCTGCAGGTCACTGAGAAATGAAGCTGTAGCTGAGCTGGAAACCTCCTCCCTGTTCACCATCTGACAGAAAGCTGGAAAAAGCTCTGGCTGCCTGCAGCCCTGTGGGAGAGAGAAGTCATCAACGGTGGTGAACAGCAGTGGACCTTGCAAGCCTTAAGACTGGCCAGCCTGGGCTGAAGAGATGGCTTAGCGGCTGAGTCGTTTGCCTGCAATGCAGAAGGACCAGAGTTCGATTCCCCAGTGCCCATATACAGCCAGATGCACAAGAGGGCGCATAG
>PVHP010013311.1:0-41188 GCA_004024765.1 Zapus hudsonius | reverse complement strand
TAGTCCACATCCAGTGACTGAAAACGGACTGAAAAGATATAATATTAAGCAAATATTTCACAGGCTTTGAGATATCCTGAAATTGCCCCAGTGCAAATTTTAAACTTACTGTTATCTTTCATTTCTTTTAGTTCTAATGCCCAATTTCAAATCCTCACTACCCCTTACGTACATTATGCTTTAACTAGTCTCTTGAGTGATTTCATTAGCTTCCAGTATAATTCTTGAAAATATAAGCTCATAAACTCTAGTTCATAAGAATCAATGACTGCCCATCTCTTTCAGAGTAAAAGAAGTAATCATTGCAATGGTGTGAAAAGTGCCTCATTTTTGTCTCCATAGGATCTCCCTAGTTTTCTGATCTTACCTTTTATTGCTTTCCTCTTAACTCATATAATCTTAGAAAATAGTCTCCATGCTTGTGTCTCTGGGCTTTTTGCAGCATGCATCTCCTCTTCCTGGCATATTCATGTTCTGGAAATCTCCACCACACACTGAGTTTCTTGCTATGTTTGGCATCCCCCAAGGAAGGGGAGATTCAAATGCCACCATTTCAAGAAACTATTCTACAACTCTTCAATTTCAAAACATCCCAAAGTCTTCACCCTTTCCTTTACTTACTCTCCACAGCAGCCACCATCCAATTTAACAGATGAAGATTAATGAGAGAATGACACATTGAGATTCAGACATTCCAAACAAGAAATTATTGAAATAATTCAATTGAAAAATAATGAAGGTCAAAACCAAAGGAGCAGCTGGGAATTACTGGTTGACTGAATAGGAGAGAATAGAATAACAGATCATCCACCATTGTCTGGCATGGATGACTTAACAAATGGTGCCCCCATTTCTAGACATCTGGAGGAAAAGCAACTGCATCTTCTTCTATTTTGTTTTGCTATCAACATCTTTTGCTCCCATTAGGAAGGTCTTGTGAAGGTAGTGTCAGGCACTACAAAGTAATAAAGGCCATTTTGTGTCTGGAAGTTTGCATTGTATGCATTCCTACCTATCCTTTGGCTCTTACAATCTTTCTGCCACCTCTTCTGCAATAGGTCCTGAGCCTCGGGAAGTGTGATAGAGATGTCCCAGTGCTGTGCACTCCACTGTCACTTCTTCTCAGCCCTATGATAACTTTTGAGATATCCAAGTGGTCACTGCTATCTGAAAAGAGAAACTTCTCTAGCCAAAAGTGAGAGTAGTATTATTACATGGATATGCACATTTAAAAAATAGTGATCATAAGGCATTTTGATAGGCATAATATATGCATTTAGCCAGAGAAGAGAAGGCATTACTCCCCTAGGCCTCATGACCTCCCCAACCATAAAGTTTTGACTATGTCTTCAGAACCAGACACATATTCTCTTCTGTGGAACAGACCTCCAGTCCAATTAGAGAGCAGTTGGTTTCCCCTATAATAAACGTGCCACTATTGCCCTAGTTGGCTCATTTAGCCTGGCTGGCCAATGTTAAGGCTTGCTTACCACTGCAGTTTACTACTGTTGACAATTTTTCTCTCCCATAGGGCTGCATGCAGTTGAAGTTTGTTCAAGCTTTCTGTCAGCTGGTTAACAGGAAGGTGGATTTCAGCTCATCTCCAGCTTGATTTCTCAATGACCTGCAGCCCAAGCTTGTGAAGTCTTCAGCAACAGGGACTAACCATCTCATTCTCATGGGCAAACGAGAGTCTTGGAAAAGACCTGTAAAGTTCTGGGGGCCTCAGGAACCTCCCTGCCAAAAACTCACTGAAAATTTTCTAGTAACAATCTACGGCTTCTAGGTATGCCATTATTCAAAGAAGTAGGTTTCCATATGGCTTGTTCTAAACCTCTTGAATTTTGATTAACTCTTCTCCCACTCCTCCTTTATCCAATTGCTTCCCCTGACCCCACTTGAGCCATTGCACTCACAGTAACTGGTTCATCTTTTTACGTATATACAGTACCCTCCCCCTGCGTCTCCTCTCTCCTCCCTCCCTTATAGTCCCTTTCTAGGCTTCTAGTACTGACTTTTACTCCAACTCACATAAAAATAGAATCATTTGTAGCTAGGATCCTGCCTTTTAATCCAGTCTGAAAGTCTGTGTTTTGGTTGGGGCATCGAGGCCATTGATGTTAAGAGTTATTGTTGAAATGTGTGTATTTTTTCTTTCCATTTCTTGATTTTGTAGTTTTTCTCATTTTGTCTTTACTCTCTTCTATTACCTATCATTTGAATATGTTTTTTTTTCCTTTTTCTCATGTGGGCAATTTTCTTTCTCTTCAATCTGAAGGAACTCTTCAAGCATTTTCTGAGGAACTGCACACAATATAATTTCATACATACCACATTTTCTTTACCCATTCATCTGTTCATGGATACTGAGGCTGATTACATATCTTAGGTTCCACGAATAGTGTAGTGATAAACATAGTGTGTAGGTATCTCTGTGGAACTGTGACATAGATTCCTGTGGTTATACAAGCTCGACAGCCCACCCTCAGATGAAATTGGGTTGGATTCAGCATGTACCTGACTCTTAACCATAATCAGTCTCATAAGGAAAGGGAATAGCTTTGTGCAGATAACTTATGACATTCAAGTTAGAAGCTGAGACCTGAGGAGAGATGAGAATGGGTTGCAGGTTGAGGTCATCATCCCAGATCATCACTCAAGGTTGAGATCATGAGTCCATCTCTTCTCCATACTGACTGTCCAGTGCCTGCTCTGCTTCCTAAAGGACCAGCAGCAGATGTAGATCAATAGCTACATCAACCCCACAACTGCAGCTTTCCCATGCCTATTGCTTGCCCTATCACTCACTCTTGTCACTTTTCTGCTTATCTGATCAAGGGAAGACTGACACACTGATGATTTGTTTATAATTATCTTCTTGAAAAAAGCATGGATGGTTCTTCCAGGAATGATAAAAACAGTTCCTTATATTGGTACAGTTTTTCTCAATTACATTTATTTATTTCTGTCATAATGGGAAAAAAAGCATGTCTAATGTTTTTTCATTGATAATAAAAAAAAATATGTGACATACAGCCTTGCTCTTTGTTCTTAATTTCTTCTTTCTAAAAGGCAATTAACATAGACATTGGGCCAGATATTTAGAATATATACATTTAATCACAATCTAAAGGATTAAAGTGCATAAAACATGCACAGGTAGGCAAACTGTGAATAAACATCTGTTAAAGAGTTCTGCTGGATTTTAACAGTTACCTCTGCCTCCTAGCTTATTTGACTCCCAACCCAAACTGACTGGTAAATTTACAAACCTAAGAAAAACTGTCTTTGCTCACTCTGATGGTGAATCACTATCTTATTTAAGAGCTTTGTCAAGACCCAGATTTTATCTTCTCATATATTTTTTTTCTTAGGAATCAACAGCCTACCCAGTTAGGATTTAGTTGTGCAACTTGAAAAGCTTATAAAACAGTGTAACTCAAAAGCAATTGGTCTTTTTGGTTCCTATGTGCTCTGAGTTTCTATTTTTAGATTGTCTTTGCTTAGGTTAAAGTACACCAACTCACTTAACCTCGGGATTTCCCCATGAGATATGTCATGTGGCTTCTGTCCTTATATACACATAGGAAAAATGTGACCTTCATTTTGATGCTCAGAATGTAAAGCAATGCTAAAGGTGTAACATTATATACTCATTTCAGTAGATATAGAAAAAAATAATTCATATGAAAAACCTTCCTTAGGCTGCAAGTTTCTCTCTAGAATCAGACTTAGTAATCCAGCTGACTGGGGATGGGGAAGGGGGGCAATGAGGAATTGGGGATAACAACTCATTGTTGGCCCACTAAACAATGTAACTCATTATGGACAATAAAAAAACTAAAAAAAAAAAGAAATAAAGCCAGAAACCTCTTTAATATTGTACTTGAGGTATTAGCCAATGCAGTCAGACAAGACAAAGAAAGGCAACTCTTATTTGCATAGAATATATTTATGATTACATGCATAGAAAATCATACATTTTGGAGTAAAAGCAAACTTGGCAATTTTGTTGTGTATAAAATCAATGAACAAAATGAGTTATACTTCTGTGTTTTGTCAACACAAACTAATATTTATGAATAGCATTAATGCCAAGATATTTAACAAAAAATGTACAAATCCCCACTAATAAGCACACAACATTAGTTAGAGAAATTAAAGAAGAGCTTGAGCAGAGAAACACTCTTTTATGTATTGAAAGGTACAAATATCTTAAAGATGTTGATCATTCTCCATTTAATCTTTACATTTAATGTAATGAAAAAGTCGTGGAAATTTGTGCACAAAATATGTGCATGCACAACATGTATACATGCACAGTGTGTGGAAATAAGCATATGATTCTAACATTATATAGAAATAAAATAGTCTAAGAACAGCCAAAACATTTTACAAAAATAAAATAAAATATAACAGACTAACATGCCTATATGTCAATGATTGATGCAAAGGTTGTTTTGTGAGGCAAGTAGACCAAATAAATGTTATACAAAGTGTGAGATCCATTTGTATATAATCACTTAATGTGCAAAAAAAATCATAAAGAGATAAGCTTGAAGTGTATTAGGTCTTTTTAAATAAATGGAGCCAGGTCATTTTTGAACACATTAGAAAAAAATATTGAAAAGTCCACTTTAGATATTAGATAGTTCTGATTTAGAGAGGCCAAACAATATAAATTTGAAAAGATAACAAAAATTTCTCATAGGGGAATATTTCTTAGCACCCTGAAACCAAGACTTATAAAGAGAAAGATCTTATAAATTCTATTAACCAGAATTTAAGAGACCATGTTCATAGAAAATAGGTCACAACTTCATTTATTAATTTTCTAATATAAATATTTCTCACAAGCTTTATTTTATAAAAAAATATAAAAAGACAAAAGAGGGCTAAGAAGATGGTTTAGTGGTTAAAAACACTGGCTTACAAGCCTGTGAGCCTGAGTTCAATTCCCTAGCAGCCACATAAAAAGAGATGGCACTGCATCTGTCATCCCAATGTACAAACATCAATAAAAGGTGCAATGAGGAAAATCTGGAAGCTAGTGGGCCGATTCAGAAGTAAAAACAACTCAGAGGAGAGGACTGACACTCCCAGGTTGTCTTCTAATCTCCACATTCACATCTCACAATGGACCTATACAAACATACACATACATACACACACAGACACAAAGACAAAGTAATATAAAAAGGAAAGGTCATCAATGGAACTATTAACAAAAGACATGTAGAAAATTTCCAAAACTTTATATGTAGAATAGCTATTTGAATAAAAATAACCTCATCATTCATCAGGGAAATGCAAGGAAAATCACAAATTATCATAACAATCCCAGTGTATTTATAACACTCAAACAATTACTTTTCAGTCAATATTCAAAGTGATTTATTTATATATTAACTTACTTTCCATATTTCAATATTTAATCACTGTCTTATAGAAAGAGGAAATTTACGTGAGAAAAAGAATAAAACATCACCTAAAATGTAAAAGATACAAATAGACTGGGGAGATAGCTCAGTTGTAAAGTACTTTTTATGCAACTGCAAATACTTGAGTTTAGATCCCCAGGCCCCAAGTAAAAGCCAGATGCTATGACAGGCTTCTATAATCTCAGAATAATTGAAGTAAGATGTACAATAAGAGATCCTGCCACAAATGAAGTGAAAGATGAGCATTGACGTGAAAAACTTGTCCTTTGACCACCAGAAACATGTTAACATATGTACACCATGACATACATGCACCTATATTCTCATTCACACACACAAAATAAAAAAAATTTACTAAGTGGAGAAATCTAAAGCTAGACAGGATAAGAGCTAATCCAAAATCAAACAGTAATGAGGGAAGACTAGGATTCAAACCGAACTTGTTAAGGTCTTAAATCAATGTACTTAACTGTCAAGCCACAGGACCTTACAAACCAGATGAGGCTTCAGAAACATAAATACAACTTAAACATGCCTTTAAAACTCTATAATCTTTTAAAGCATAATATATAAATACAAATTGGAACAAATAGAAAATAGTTGATATTTGTAAATATAAATATCATAAGTGAAATTTTATGGAGTTTGTTCTGTATATTTAATGCAATTCACATTAGAATTTCATGTTGTTTCATTGAGGGTCAGGAAGAGAAATGGAAAAACTGTGATGTTAATAAGAAAGAAAAATAATCCTTGGAACAGTCATGAGATTTATATTAAGGATGTAGAAAATATTTGATTTAAAAAAATCTTGAGCTAGCAGATATTAGAAAAATTTGTGAATTCATTGTAATTAAATCATGACACTGAATGTATGGTGATCAATAAGATAGACCAATCACCAGTTTGGAAGAAAGGATCCACAAATAAATCATTTATAGCGTGTCTGTGGTGGGCCCAATTATGACCACTAAGTTTCTCATCACCTGCTGTGTCTACCCTGCAGGGTGCGTTCCAGTGACTGTGAGCAGGACTGTGAACAAGATGAAATTTCATTCTTATGATTATGGTATATTTTGGAAAAGGACTTTGAAATTGCTGATAAGTTCCCTAATCAGTTGATGTTGCATTTTAATCCAAGTGTATGCTGTTATGTAAGGGTATAACCTATCAAGTAAGGTTCTAAGGGATCGAGGTTCAAGGTAATTAAAATTCTTCTAGAAGCTTTAAAGAAGAAAACAGGAACATTGGGACTTGCCTATGGAGGAATTTGCATAGGAAGGAACTGAAATGGCTTTTAGGAGTTAAGAAGGATTTCCAGTCAACAAATTATAAGAAAATGAAATACCTGGCTTTTAGATATAAAAAATTAAATTCATCCTGCAAGTAGTGAGCTTATAAGGGGGCACATAGCCTCAGATGAGATCATAAACCCAAATATCTCCACAATTGTGGCCTACTGAGGCACTGAACTAAAACATCAGGCATTTCATGTCCAGTCAAGTGATGCAGGCAGGCTCTTTAAGATTACATGCATTAGGAAAAAATTATAATTTTTATGTGGAAATAAATAACTATTATAGTAGGAAAATTAACATGTCAGTAAAATTGAAATTTTTTGAGTACGATAAATGTATAAAAATTTATTTTATATATGAAAAGAAATAAAATTTGACTCTAATTTCATCTAATATTTACAGTAGCCAAAACATTTTTAAAAGCATAATAAAGCCTACACATGTGTTGACACTCACTTTTAATCCTAGCACTAGGGAGGTTGAAGTAGGAGAACTACTTTGAGTTTGAGGCCAACCAGATCAGCCTGGGCTAGAGTGAGACCGTATCTCAAAACAAACAAACAAAACCACAATAAAAGTTTGAACTGAGGAATATGCTTAAATGTAAGCAGGATACTCCATGAATAACTCAGGAGAAATTCCTAACTAAAAAAAAAATTCTATCAAGAGGAAATGCTAAGTGGATTTGACTATATAAAATTGAAGTCATGGATTGAGAAAATGACTCAGCTATTAAGATGAATGACTGCAAAGCCTAATGATCAGGCTTTGGTTCCCCAGTACCTGCATAAAGCAAGATTCACAAAGTGGCACATGAATCTGGGGTTCATTTGTAGTGGCACTGTCTTGAAATGCCCATTCTCTCTCTCTCTCTCTCTCTCTCTCTCTCTCTCTCTCTCTCTCTCTCTCTCTCTCTCTGCAAAAATATAGAATTTAATCATTTACATGGCAAATGTTTTAATCAAGTTTATAGACAAGTGTGGATTAAAAAATATTTACAAAGCATAATATCACATTACTCTTATATTTAAGAAATATGCTGAACTCAACAATACATGGGGAAAAACAGTATCAGATGATAGGAAAAAGAGAAGTTGGCATAATTAGCAAAACACCTTTCACTATACCCAAACATACTGCTAATCAGAGAAATAAAAATGAAAGATAAAATGATTAGATAGGCTGTAGTCCAATAACTTTAAAAAATGATAATACTTAATGCTGGTGTTGAAATTTACTCTCATTATTAAAACTGTAAACCATCCCATTATTTGGATAATGAAAACAACATGTCTCTAATTGTCAAGATGGGGCCAGAGTGGAGTAGCGTACAATGCTTGGTCAGCCTGCAGGAGCCCAGGGTTTAATACACAGCACCATACAAATAATGTTTCTGTTTATTCAATATTCAATATTCAAAATATTCAATATTCAAAATAATGTATTTGTTTATTCAGGTCAGGAAAAACAAAGCAATTTCTAGTATATTGTACTTAAAAATAAAGCTACCTACCTACAAGCACTATGATTCCATTTGGAAAAGCCTCAGATTAAGAATGTTATTACACAAAGAATAATAATAATGACAGCTATCTATATAGTCCTTACTTTGTGCTAGCTACTAAAATTACTTTATATAAATGATGTCATCTTTTTTACAACTTTATAAAATAGCTCCTAATATTACTTTGAAATGTGAATGGGTCAAGATCACATGTTGGAAATAATGAAAACAGAATTGAGTGCACAAAAAACTGTTCAAAATCTTTCTTCCTTTGAATTATTGAAAATATTTTATTTATTTGAGAGACAGAGAAAATGAATAACTGGGTCTCTTGTTACTATAGATGAGCTCCACACACATAGGCCATCCAGTTTTATGTAGGCACTGGGGAATTGAACCTGGGCTAACAGGGTTTGAATGTGCCTTTAATCACTGAGCAATCTCCCTGGCCCTGTTTTGTTTCTTGAGGGGCAGTGTTCTACTCTCGCCCAGGCTTATGTGGAACTCACCCTATAGCCCAGGATGGTGATAAAAGTGCTGGGTTTAAAGGTGTGAGCAACTGCACTTTTTCAAAAATCTTCTCTATTGACCACATTGATCTGCAGACTGGTCTTCAGATTCTCAAGGGAATGGTAGGAGAAAGAAAGCTTTAAGATTCCTGAGACATACTTAGAGAAGCCTGACTACATAGTCCTATACATAAATGCCATGGGAGACAGAAAATGTCAAATTGTGAGAATTTGGACATATTGATAAAACAGATATGCTGGAAATATTAAAAAGTCAGAGTTTTCTGAAAATGAACTCATAGCTCTTCAGCATGCAGTGCACACATGTTGTGATGGTTAAGTTTTGTTGTCAACTTGACCGTTTTAGTCATTTTAGGAAGGTATCTGAAGTTGTTTATAGGAAGGCAGCCCTCTCAGTAGGGGGTCAGGATGTAAGGAAGCTCATTGAAGCTAAAAATTACCATCCCTTCCTAGGAGGGCAGTGGAAGGAAATTCCAGAATCTCAGGAAGCCAACAAGTCTGGAATAGGGTTGCAAGACTTTGCCCTAAAGCTAGATAAAGAGGAAAGAAATCTCCCTTCCCCCTGCCTTTTTTGCTTATGTGTGTGGTGCTGGTGATGGGTTTCGCTCTGGTACTGGTGATGGATTTTTCTCTCTTTCTGTTTGGACCTGTGAAAGGGGGTCAGAGTCTTTTGCCATTGCGGAACTTCCAATGAATCTGTAGCTTCAATAAATCCTTTCCTCCCATAACCTGTGACTGGTTTGGAGATTCATCCCAGCAGCATTTGGCTACCTATGACAAATATCAAAAAGAAAAAAAAAATAGAATTATCATATCTCACCAGAATTTCAGTCATATTAATTCACTCTTATTCTCACTCCTCTTTGGAGACATTGAGAACTACAGAAATGAGTATTTTATATGTCATGTGTTTTATACAAATATGCACACTGCCAACTTATCAGGCTGGTAAACTTAAAGATATAACCACAGACTGAATAGCATAGCAGTAAAAGGCAAGCTCTTAGACTATTAAAATCAGAATAATTTATAATTACCATTTGTTATTTCTTTAAAATTATAAATAACATTATTGAATTGTGAGGACAGTTAACAAAGAAATGAATAATGAGGAAACAGACTCCTCAAAAGTATAATTAACCACATTTATCTGAAAGTGAAATTTTGATGGAACATCAACTTTTTCATCTCTGCCAAAGAGTTCTTTCCTAGATGTAAAAAAACACAGTTATTGAAGCATGAGCAACAATTTATCTAGGAAAGTGTGATCAATGAAGTTGAGTCTCATGGTTGTTTGCATGTTCTTGCACATTAAAGTCATGGATCGATAAACTAGGTAAGAGATTTTATAAATTGTCTCCCAGCCAATTGCTTAATCTTCCTTCCTAGCAATAATTTTTAGGAGAAATTCCCTACTATAGCCCACACTTGATGTAACCTCTAACTCATACATTAGAGCTCTATGTTCTCTTTGGGGCTATTCTTTAGTCCCTCATTGAAATATGAGATGAGTTACTCCACAAGACAATTTAGCTACTGATGGTTTTCATCAAATTCATTTAGATGTACATCATCTTTTAAAATGTGGATTGTAAATTGGTTAGGTATTAGAAGATAATGAATATTATCTTGACTGAAAAGGAGTTTTATTTTATTCTTTAAAATGTATAGCAACTAAAATTCAACCAATTTTAAAAAATATATTTTATTTGTTTTCAAGGCAAGAGAGAAAGGCAGAGAGAGAGAGAACCATGCCAGGGCCTCTAGCCACTGTAAACAAACTCCAGGTGCATGTGCCACTTTGTGCATCTGGATTAATGTGGGTACTTGGGAATTGAACCTGGGTTGTTAAGCACAGAAGGCAAATGCTTTAAGTACCAAGCCACCTCTCCAACCTCTCGAACACTTTTTTAGATTTGATAAATATCATATCATCATCAATTAGGAGCCATCAATCTATAACAACAAAATACTCTTTGTCAACATTTGGTTGTTCCTTTGTGGTAGGAAATTGTTTTTTTTTCCTTAGAGATTAATTAATTTTAATCATAGAAAGGTCAAGCTCAGAATTCTCCTGCAAAGCAGAGAACTGGTCGTAACTCTAAGCAAAGTCAGCCTGGTGTTTTTAGCAATGGCTTGTGTTGCTCTGACCAACAAGTACTTTCAACATCTTTGAAGAGATTGGTGAATATAGAAAAAGTATCAGTGCACAAAATTATTGATTTGGTCCCTGTAAGATTTTTTTTCTCTAAGCAAGAGGCACCAGAATAGAGAGAACACATTTAAACCTTTATCAGGCAAGGAAATATATCCCTGATATTGTCTGGTCATACAGTCTCTTTATCTCTTTTTTAGTAGGTCACATGCAGAGAGCCCTAACTTTTGGGGACATATCTGCTCATAACTGTATATTATAATCAGCTTTCTAGTCCCAGAAAGAACCCAAACAAAAGTGGCTTGTGGAAGAATGGGTCTATTTGGCTTATGGACTCAAGGGGAGACTCCATCCTGGCAGGGAAAATGATGGCATGAGCAGAGGGGTGGACATCACCTCCGCCACAGCACTGGAAACAGCCGCAGGAAGGTGTGCCAAACACTGGCAAGGGGAAGCTGGCTTATAACCCCATAAGCCTGCCCCCAACAACACAGCTCCAGTGAGGTTGCAAAACCCAAATTGTCATCAGCTGAGGATCGATCATACAGAACACATTAATTTGTTTGTGGGGGACACCTGGATCAAACCATGACACTGTACCTGCCTCTATATCCTCTCAACAGCCAGCATCCTCCGTATATTATGCTTGTATTACATTTGTGTCTCCACTGAACGCCTTGGTTATCCTGCCCACATTCTTTCCCCAGGCCCAATTACTGTTCCCACTTACTGTTTATGTGAGGGCTTTGGCTGTAAATGCACATTATTTTCAGTGGTTATCATAATTTTCCCATAATCTCTATTATTTCAGATATGTGAAACTTTTTCAGAAAGTAAACTTTTCACATGTACAATGTTACAACAGAATACTTTTATCACTGAAATTTATCCTATAACTAATGAAAAAATTAGCACATGGTATGTCTTAGTAACAAGGTGATGATATCACAGTGTTTAATCAGATAATATTTTTTTCTTTTTAATGAATACATTCTAGGAAATTGATTGCTATCAAATAATTTGCTTTTTTAATGAGTAGGAATTAATCTTTAAATTCACTATGTTAAAATATCTATAACTCTAGACACACTGAGTTTTAAAGTTTAGCCTGTATGTAGGATTATTATTTGATCGATAACATAAATTCACAAAGCTATTCCTATTTTTCCCAACTTATTTCCTAAAGCCACCACCACTACTTCTGATTTACAGAAGCATGCTGGTATTATATAGTAATTATTATTTTATTTTTTATTGTTTCCCCTGGTGAGTTTGCCATCTGAGCAGGAAAACACTAAATGCCAAAAAGCAAAAGGGAAATGATAAAATTCATTGCTAATATATTCCATGATAAAAGCTTTTATGAGTATGTATAAATGTAATATAGGAGAAAACAAATCACTTGATGGAAACTGTTATCTTAAACCTGTATCACAGTCCACATATTAAATAACATGAGAGACAATGTTTGTTTAAAGATCTTTTAGGACAAGCAAAATAAAGAAAACAGATAGGATAAAACTGAAGGAATGTCAGTGATTACAACTGCTGAGCATAGGTTATAGATATACTCTATTTCTATTTGAAATTATCGATAATATATGTTATTTTCCACTGCCACCATGAATCAAACTCTAGTATAGGCGGAACCAATGCTGTTTTGCTTTAGTCTCTTAAAAATTTTAATTTAAGATGAAAAATCTTTCATGAACTACATCCACTTCCATCAGAAAGTTTTACCTAACTCACATTTACAATGGCCTTGCTTTCACAACCAATAAGCTTTCATTTTAAAATGCAATATAACAAGTGAGGGAACTGAAGAGGAAAGCAAAGACAGTGGGATCTCAGCACACTAACAAACCTCATCTACCTGACCATCTAAGGGTCTGCTCCGGAATGTCGTTTAATTTTCAAGCTGCTGAGCAGGGTCGTAAGAGAAATGATACCTAAAGGGCACAACATCGGAGAACTGTCAGCACTACATTAAAGTAAAATAGCGTCTGGTGCTTGGGTGCTTTCTTACAAATGCAATGCCGCAGACCATTTCAAGGCTTAGCATTACAATGTATAAGCAAAAAAAAAAAAAAAGATTTGAAATTTTGACTTGCTTTTGAAATTAAAAAAATAAAACAAAAGGTACAAGAATTTGGAAAGTCTAAATTAAATCCGACTTATAGCACAAGCTAACGTTGCCCAGTCTCAAGTTGATATTTTGCTGGCAGTGTTCTCCACACATGCTAAACTTGCTCAGTCATGGCCGTGGTTTCTATCTTTGTTGAAAATCATATCATTTCAAAAAAAATTTACAAATCAGGGCTGGGGAGATGGCTCAGTAGGTAAAGTACTTTCGATGAAAGTGAGGGGACTTGGGAGCAAATCCCAGCACCCACATAACATGACGGGCATGGTGGTCCACATTTGTAATTCTTAGCAACCATGCAGCAGAGACAGGCAGATTCCCTAGGACTTCCTTGTTACTTTATCTAGAGTAACAAAAGAGTGAGTGCTAGGTTCAGCAAGAGATCCTACCTCAGAGAATAAGGTGGATAGTGAGAGAAGACACCTGATGTCACCTTGTATTCTCCACAACATGACACACAGACATATGAGCATGCATACACATAGGAATGAATGCAACACACACACACACACACACACACACACACACACACACACACCAACACACACACAAACATGGACACATGCAAAAGAAATGATAATCAGTGTTGTCCCATAAAAAAACCTGAAATATTAGCAACTCAGAGGGGAAGACAAGCAGGCATTCAACCCCGTCCCCGTCCATCATTACTATTTTCCAGAATATAAAATAAGCCAAATGGAAAGCTATTAAAATCTTGAGCATTAATTATCTAAGACTGTGCTATCAGATGACTCAGAGATTAAAAGTGCTTGCTCTCAAAGCCTATCAGAATGGAATTGAGTCCCCACTATCCACAGAAAGCCAGATGCACAAAGTGATGCATTCATCTGGAGGTCTTTTGCAGTGACAAGAGGTCCTGACATCTCTCCATCTCTCTCTCTCTCTCTCTCTCTCTCTCTCTCTCTCTCTCTCTCTCTCTCTCTCTCTCTCCCTCTCGCTTACTCACTCACTCACTGGATTGATCGCTTGCTCTCACTCTTTCTCTTTTCTCTTTCATAAATATAACAAAATTTTTAAAAATAACATAGGATGTTGGCTGACATCCAGGCAGGAGATGAACCACCCCTAACCTAATATACAGTGCCCAAATGAAACCTATGAGAAAGTGGCAAGATAAACAAGAGACCTATCATTACAGTAAGTCTAATAACCCATGAAAGGTCAAAGGAGACAGACACCAATAATATCCAACACAATCCAAAGCAGATGTCCAGACAGTCTTAAGATCTCAACAATAAAGCAGATTTAACACTCACCCCTTATGACTAAGGGAACTGAGCAGAAGAAGGGGCAGAAAGAGTGTAAGAGCCATGGAGGGGGACAATATCCAGAGACAGTGCACCCCTCATCAACAAAACACAAAGGAAAAAAAACTGGCTACCTCTTGTACAATTCATAACCCCCTACCCCATGGACTGATCCAGTAAGCCCATGAAGGAGGGCCCCCAGTGGGTTGGGGACAGAGAGGAGGGTAATGGGGATACCACCACAAGATTTGCTCATACAATGAAACTAATTATTGACAATAAATATGTTTTAGGAAACTTAAGCCGGATGACAAAATAAAGTAACTATCAAAATGTGTTCTATGAGATCATTGTGCTAACAACCCACATACATTCTCTTTACATGGCCAAGACGAGACAGAGGCTCATGTGGAAACACAATTCACTGACCACAGCAGGGCTGACCATAGACACCAGAGAGCTTCACGAACAATGTCCATGGAAGACAATTAACTTCTAGGCACTTTTCTGTATGCAGGAATTATTTCAATTTCAAGCCTAAAATTCTTCCCTTTAGTCCATTTAGGTCCATGACATATGTTATTTAGTACTTTTTTCATCAAATGAAGCTCTTTCACAAAAGTAAAGTTATTAAATTAAGAAACTCATTTGTATACTGTAGAAGGTTAAGTGGGGGAAGTTACATAAAGACGACTCATGAATAAACAAATAATACAAAATCGCACACAAAAAATGAAATATTAAATCGGTAAATGCAGTGTAAGAACACTTAGAACACACTACCCATTGCAGTGCTGCAGCCTGCCCTGAGCAGGGTCGGCATAATAAGAAGAGTGCAGCTTTTTAAAAAATATTTTTTATTTATTCATTTTCAAGCAGAGAGATGCAGAGAGAGAGAGAGAGAGAGAGAGAGAGAAAGAGAGAGAGAGAGAAAGAGAGAGAGAGAGAACACCAGTACCACCACCTTTTGGGTCTGGCTTATGTGGGACCTGGGGAATTGAACCCAGGGCCTCTTAACCACTGAGCCATCTCTCTAGCCCAAGAGTGCAGCTTTGGAAAAAGCCATTTGAAATTACCTACCTTCCAGTGCCAGGTGTGAAGATACCAGCTCAAGATGGTTCAACCATCAAAGGCAGTTATTAAAATTTTCAGGAATTTTGTTGAGTCAGTTAATTAGCAGTAATTTACATGAACAATAAAAATAACACATTAAATGTGATACTCAAAATTCATCATTTCCAAATTTTCTGGCTAAAATTTTATGTTACTTATGTTCTTGATGTCCTTTGCAGTATAATATTGTGTGTTGGAGAACAGCACGTAATGAAATGCTACTGTGTGCATCTCAACTCCACATTCAGTGATATTATATTGTTAGGAGTTAACAGAATGGCGAATTATTTACTCACTGAAAATCAGCAAATCGGTATGAGTTATTTCATGAGGTGAACATTAAATATCCATCAATCTTCCAGGAACTCAACCTCCTCTTTTCCCTCTTCTCATGGTCTGGTGCTTCTGATCATGGTGACTGGTTGGTATCTTGAGCCTTGAATGGAAGAGAGAGAGTCCAGGCAAGTCTAGATCAAATGAATCCTGTATAATAGTTTAGACAAAATATCTCTTAAGGGATCAATATTTCTACCTGCAAAGCTCAATAGATTCTGGCCAGAAAGCCAAGGCACCAATGGGAACAGACACAATACGAAGATAGAGGTGTCAAGTGTTTTCATCCTCTCTACCTCCCCATTGGACAGCTGCAGGACAGGTGAGGAGTTGGTATGTTTAGCAGACCCATGGCCGAAGTATGGCACACAGAAAAGGTAATAGAAAATTAATCATGACTTTTCCAGTTGTGTGATCTCCAACCTTAGTGACTCTTATGCCACCTAAGAGCTTTCGAAGCAACAAGGCTTATTTAGACGTTGCCTCAGGAAACCCAAGGGAGAGATTCATTATAAAGGAGCTGATGATTTGTTGAGATGGTCTTCCTGCTTTCTGAGTTAATTCTGGGGGATTATCATGCGCATCCATGGGGATGAGGCATTTTCTCGGCAACAGATATTTTCTCATTAACAGGTTCCTGAGCAGCTTTCAGCCAGTAAGTGAAGGGAGTTCTTTATCCCTTGCTGGGAAAACTAAGTGCAATTTTTAAACTGTCTTTCAGAAACTACTCAAAAACTGAACCCCGGTTGCTCTATAAACTAATAAACTATTTCTGTCTATCCTATCTCTTCTGTTTCACTTCCCCAGTCCTGTGACATGCTTCCTAATATTATTTCCTCCTACCACTCCTCAAATCTCTTTGTTCTAACATTTTTGTTTTAAGGTCAGCTTATGGTAGAATCCAAACTAATATAGAAACCTTATAAAACAGACCTGCATTGGAGTTGGTATCAGAAAAGTAAGGTGTGAATTGAGATGATTAAATTTGAGATAAAATTTTCATGTGAATATGATTCTTGGGAAATGAACAGAGATTCTAAGATGGTCACACAAGTGTCCTCAAAACTCTCCCATTCCCCCAAGAAGAACAAAAGCAACACATGCATTGCTGCATATTGAGACAGGAAGTGAGGAAGAGCACAGAAACGATGGAAGGACCTGTGGGACTTGTATCATATCAGACACGGAGATGTGACCCATCACCATAGTGCAGAAGATAGTGCATCGTAACTGTGATGACAACTTCTGAAGAAGGCATTCCTTGCTGCAGGAGGAAGGTTAAAAGGCACAGTCCTAGAGAAAACCATACCCTTGGGCATCTGAACTTTTAGCTGGAGGAATATGTACAGTCATCTCATCTTATCACAATCTTGGAGCCAGCTAGCAGAGATTTTGGAGTTTGCAGGTTCAGAGAAGGAAATGTATTGCCTTCCTGAAACCCCCAGACTCCTACTGTGGAGGCACAATGTCATCTTTAGAAATGAGCAACTGTTAAGTGTTGCTACCTTAGGAGATGGAGTCTTACATCCACCCGTCTCTGAGGCTCCAACAACATTCAATCATACCCACACAAAACGCTGCAGTATCTCAAATCCAGCCAAACCCAGCCATGTAATTATGGGCTCTGTGCAAAAGCTAACATGGTGCGCTCCACCATGAACAGGTGGTTCAGCACACAGTGTGACATCAGCCAAACCTGTTACCAAGGCCCTTGATGACTATAACCTGAGGCCTGACAAACTATCCCCACAACTACAACTCTTGCCCCTGGTTCCAAGAGACTTTCCTACTATAACATGGGGTCAGACCCACTCCATCCCCACCACTACAACTTCTGCCCGTAGTGCTTAAGGCAGTCCTGAGGATGTGCTACTGTGTGTTCCTTGCAACTTGAAAGATCCACAACTACCCCATGAAGACATAGCCCTCCGGCCTCTGAGGATGCAATCACGATGGTGCTGCACTAGAGTCCCTGAGAATGTCTCCAGTCATGGGAAAGACAGGGCCCAACTTGATCTTAGGCCAAATGCACTTGCCACGTACAATTAAATTCTCCAATAAGACAGAACTTTCATGGTGCTGATCACTAGCAAACATAGTAACACCATTGTACTGGAAATTAAGCTTCTATGACATAAATTTTTGAGGGCTTCATTTAAATACTTATTAATTTATTTATTTGCAAGCAGAAAGAGACAGAGAATCTCAGAGAGACACACAGAGAGAATGGATGCACCAGGGTGACTAGAAGCTATAAATAAACTCCATGGGCCACTGTATGCATCTGGCTTTACTTGGGTCCTGGGGAATTGAACCAGGGTCATTAGGTTTTTCAGGCAAATGCCTCAACCACTAAGTCATCTCCCCAGCCCAAGGGACACATTTAAACCATAGAAGCATTTACCATTTTTTTTGGAAGTTGATTCTAGTAAATTTAGGGACATTCTCAAGAACTGATAGTAAAAATGGTTTTATCTGGGACCAGATAGCATTTTTTTAACCTTCAGTTGGCATTTGTTGTGCAATTATCAAATGCAATGCTGTTTTTCAACATAAATCTAATTTACTTTATACCAACTCCTCTTTGGTTCAAAGTACAGGGTGGTCTTACATGGTCAGATTTATGGAAAACCTTGGAAGTTTTCTTAGTCATCTACTGATGAATGTGGCAGTATTTCAGTCATGACTGCCTCTTGGCAGCCAGAGACTAACATATCTCTCAAGGGATTTTAGGTATTCCATACTTAAGTTCAGCCTAAGCTGAAAAATTTTTGATCAAATCATAAGCAACTTCAGAATGACTGTACAGTACAGGCTTTTAACCACAGGTGACCACGAAAAAAGGACATGCAAGGGTGAGACCACAGCCATAATAGCAGTGAGCAAGTGTCACTTTGCTCATTCTATGAAATTAACCAATATATTCACTCTCCCAGAAGCTGACATCACATAATGTACCCTCTGAAGCATGTTAATTTTTATAATTTAATTATTTCAAGCTCTGCTATAAAATCACTACCCATGTACATTTTAAAGCAAGTATATATGAAAATAATACTAGGAATGCTACATAAACCACTTATAGTACAATAAATCTCATTTCCATAAAAACATTATTTTAATTAGATATTAAGAAAAGTAAGAAAAGCAAAGCAGAGTCTCTGCAATTATAGAAAGGGATAACTATCTCACTGAGAACTGCAAATATTGTTCACTATACAACCCCAGCCTACTCTACTATATATGTCAGACTTGTTACTCTAAATTTAATTTCTTAAAATGGTACAATGAAGGTTGGAGAAATGACTGTAAATAAAGCACTTGCTTCTCAACCCTGAGTGTCCATTATTAGATCCCTGGACCATATGTAAAAGCCAAAAGCCACAGCAGGCTTCTACAATCCAGATACACTGATGGTGAGAAGGAAATGGAGACAGGGGATTCTCGGGAGCTTGAGGGCTGGCTTGGTGAACACAGCAAAGAATAAGGATTTTGAGAGCTCAAATGGGATTAAAAGCAAGAACCAACACCTTAAAGTGTTCTCTGACCTCTACATTTGTGTGTGCGCGCACACACACAAACACACACACACACACACACACATGCGAGCACACAATTTAAAAAAAAAACAAAGTAAAATAAAATAAAAATTAAGAAATAATGGTACCAAGGATTTTACATGAGAATAGAATGAAGCTGAAATATTTTTATGACAAGTAAAGTAACTGAAGCAATAATACACTTTACTAAGTTTCATAGGAAATCATATCAAAGCAAATATAAGAATTCATAGTAAATTATATGTTGAAACATAATCAGAAAACCATATACATGGTTTTCATATTAAACCTCATATCTCCTGAATCCAAAACTACATATAAGAAATGTGATGTCTTTATGTAAAGTGATGAAAGGATCCTCCAGTTAAAATTTGTTATGCTGTGAATTTTGATGCCTAAATTCCAATTTTACTGCCTCTTTCTTATAGATCTTCGAATATTTTTTTCAATGTCTCAAATTAAAATACTTCTAAAAAAACATTTTATCACTGGATACCTTATAAGCAGCTGTTATCTGTGGGCTAGTACACTGAAAAAAATATTTCAGAAAAATGAGATCAAGAATACAGCAGGGGGAAAATTTGTTAGCCAAAAGCTGGCTGGTACAGTAAATTGCATATAAGCTGGTAAATGATTGCTACTTTTCTAAGAGAATTCCAATGGAAGATCTCAAAAAAAAATATGAGATCTCTTTGTTGTTGTTCTCAGAGTGAATTAGATTACCGGAGTATTTGCAGACATTAGAGATCATGCTGTCCAAGTGTCTCAGTACAGAAAGGTGAACATTGAATGCAGTGGGCTTTGGCTTGTCAAAAGCCTAGAAGGGGCTGCAGAGATGGCTCAGCATTTAAGGACACTACCTGTGCAAGCATGAGGGCCTGAGGATGCCTTGAGATGCTTTATTTCAGTCGCCTGAACACAAATAAACAGATGGTCATGACCACCCATGTCTATAACCCCAGGCCCATAGTGGAGGAGAGATAGGAGACTCTCAGGAGCTTGTGAACAAGCAAGCTTCAGGATTAGTAAACCATTCTGACTCAAATAAAAATGAGCAGACAATCATGGGACATCTGGAACAGAATGTCCAGTAACCCACTCTGTGTCTCTTGTCCTCATTCTTATTAGAGCCAGAATTGACTTAAGATCTCACTATGTAGTCTAAACTGACTTCAGCTCTTCGTCTTCTTGCCTTAGCTTCTGGAGTGCTAGAGTGTGCACCACCATGTCAGGCTCATTAAACCATGGTCTTCTTAGTCCTGAAAATTTCTCCTCCTCAAATAAACACAGATCTTGTGTCCTTGGGGAATGACATTGTATTTTGATATTAAGATATCCATGTTAGTGTTATAGAGTCATCATTTTCCACATTATATATATATATATATATATATATATATATATATATATATATATATATATATATATATGGAGATTAGCAAGAGCTCTTTCTGACCATGGCCATCCTAAGGCTCCAATTAGCATAAAATTGCCACCTGATAGGAAGGAGAGTCAAATGTTCTTGGAAAAATGCATGAAAAATATTTCCTCAAGGACTTGCCAGCCATTGATATTATCATTTCTGTATATCCAGTTACGTTGGGTATATCAACAGATCTTATAAATTAAAACTGATGATTTTAATTTTAATAAGAATTTATCCATTGCTAATCTGGGCTACATGTAAGCATATAGCTCGGCATGGTGGCACATTTCTTTAATCCCAGTACTTGGGAGGCAGAGGTAGGAGGATGGACTTGAGTTAGGCCACCCAGAGACTACATAGTGAATTCCAGGTCAGCCTGGACTAGAGGGAGACCCTACCTTGAAAAATAATAAAAGGCAATAAAAATAAACAAACTTGTATTAAGATTATTGTCACCATTTTATAGTCACCATTAGAATAACATAATTCAATTATCATCTCAGGACTACACAATATTAATTATACTATTTTCAAGCCAAACCATTCTGCAAATGAACTAAAAAGTATCACATAGGAATAAATTTGCAGAAATGAGTAGAAATGATTTACAGCCAGTCAATGCAATTAACTGAGTAACTAAAAATGTCACCATATGCCAGGGGGTTTAAATTATTATGAACTTTTGCAGAGGGATACTTGATCATTTCTATTTAAAAATGCCAAAACGGAATCTGTTTTTGACTCAATAATTTATTTCCTCAGAAGTTATCTAAAGACGTACCCACAGATATATACAAAAGCTAATCTACAGAACTGTGAAGATTTCCCTTTAGCACAATCCACTTCATTTATCTCCACATTTGTACACCCTCTTCTCCCAGAGCGAAGTGTCTTTCTCTGTCCAGTTATCATCTTTACCATTTTCATGGCTGTGCTAGACTGGGAATACTAATTTGTAATGTGTTAACAAGCAATTCTTAAATTTCAACAGTCTAACATTAGTGAATTTCATCTGTTCTCCCCACACTGATTCTGAGGATAAGTCATGAAACAGAGAAGAAACAACAAAGGCTCTACCATGCACTATTAACCCACAAAACAGGCAATTTGCATATTCACCACAAGATGAGAAGGTATTGGATGATGTTTGTAATGACTTTGTAACATAAATGATCCAAATGATTACTTTCCACCTTTTCTTGGCCTAATCTGTTCATATGTTTCAATCAAATTTCTCAGAAATAGGGAAGGAAGATGAAGTATGAGGGGAGACTGACAAGAAATACCATCCTTGCCAAGGCACAGTGTGCATGCTTATGATACAAGCACTTGAGAGTTGGAGGAAGGAGGGTCAGAAGTTCAAAGTCAGCCTAAGTTATATAATAGGTTCAAGGCCATCTCAGCACTTGGGAGGCAGAGGTAGGAGGATCGACATGAGTTAGGCCACCCCGAGACTACATAGTGAATTCCAGGTCAGGCTGGGTTAGACTAAGACCCTACTTTGAAAAAATTTTTAAAAGGCAATAAAAATAAACAGACCAATAAGCAAACATGTATTATGATTGATGTCACCATTTCTCCAAACAGTAAGTGAAATAAATGCTTTCAGGAAGCTTCATCTGATACATCTTAGACAAGATTTGAATATCTACTATTCCTTCAGATAGACCTTTCTAATGCTATGTATGATAAAATATTTCACTTTGTTCTATTGTCTTTTTGTATCTTGTTGTCCAACATGAAATGAATCATGTTATTCAAGTACAATTTTAATATTCTGTATAAAATTGCAGTGATGACACATAATAAATAGTCATCAGATGTATGAATGAATAAAATGTGAGTATAAGAACTTTACTTGACTCAAATGTCCTAAATGAGGGCTGGAGAGACAGTTCATTGGTTAAAAGCACATTCTAGAAAAGCCTGACAGCCTGGGTTCAGTTCCCCAGAGCCAGATGCATGGATCTGTAGTTTATTTCCAGTGGCTGGAGGCCCCAGGATACAGTACTGGCTAATAAAATCCATCAAGGACATGATACAATATTGTGCATATGTTGAAATGAAGTTACTGAAAATGTAAAATGATATAGAGAATATTTTCTACTATATTCATATAAAAATGAAATGACCAAGCATTTTATTTTTGTAAATGAATAGAAAGATAAGGGTTAAAACTAAAATAGTCTTTCTGACTATGGTTTCATTTTCTCCTTGGAATTGTTCAATGACAAATCCTTACACAATAAACAATTGGTACAATTCAATCGTGTCTTATTAACTAAATTAACTTGTATATGTTGTATTTGATTACTGAAGAAAATGATGGGCCCATATTCACAAATTTGACTTTATTTGCTTAGTTCAGTTGAGGAGCTCTTCTTTAATCTCAGAAGGTGATTTTGCTGAGATCATAGATTTCAGTTTAAAAATGACAAGCATCTTAAAAGCTATTGGTTTGTGGGGCTGTTTATGCCCTTGAGCAGAAGGTTAATTACACCTTTGCTCCTAAATTCCCACACATGCTTGGGAAGTAATTTAACCAACTTCAGTATTCACTTCCTCCACACAGGCCATCCCTGCCTCAGTGTA
This sequence comes from Zapus hudsonius, assembly GCA_004024765.1. Taxonomy (NCBI): domain Eukaryota; kingdom Metazoa; phylum Chordata; class Mammalia; order Rodentia; family Dipodidae; genus Zapus; species Zapus hudsonius. Next base: position 17,825 of record PVHP010013311.1, on the reverse strand, counting down.
TCATGTGATTAAATGATACATCAGGGCATAGTCTCTGCATAACGTGAAGTGCTCAGTCACAGTTATTTCTTATTTTTGTTAATTATCATTATTTAAATTGGGAGTCAATGCGAATTGAAAATAGAAACTGATAAAGTAAAGAAAGATTTTTTAGCAGAAATGTACTAGAATGTATGAAAAGAAAATAAAAACAAATTCCTCGTTACTTATGGATTCATAAGAACGTATGCACTGATATATCAAAACGAAGAAACTGACATGTAATAAAAAGAAATCTTATCAGGTTCATGTTACCTAAATAGTAGGAATCATACAGTGGCAAAGAGTAACTATAATAAGAGAAGTCTAGAAAAATTCTCTCACCACCACTGATCAACAATTTATTTTCTGAAGTCAAATTATCTCTATGATAGACAACTAAAGTGAAAATAAAACATTTATGAGGATTAAGAAAAAATGGAGATTGATAAAAAAAAATCAGTGTTTACTTTTTTTCTGCCAGTGGAAGAAACAGATCTACTAGGAAGAGGGGGAATTCAAAACTGTAAAGTTATACTGTTCCAGAAATCTCTAAGCAGGCAATTGGGATGAACACAAAAAGGGAAAATGCTGCATGGATAATATAACCACAGACTTCAAAGCCAAATAGAAGATGCATCAAGTGTCCTTCTGTAGAACATAAAACTGACCTGAATGCAAGATAGTGTTGCGATGGGAAATTTCGGGTCTCACAGCATCTGCTAGGAACCTGATGCTGTTTCACACCATAATCTGATAAATAGTTAATGCATCAGTCATGATCGATGAAAATAGCTTTTCACCATGTTGAAGTCACTGAAATAAGAACATGGACTTGTCAAGGAAGCTACTTACCTCAGGCCCTTCTAAACAGCATCCATATCACCCAAAATGGAAAGTCGGATGACAGATGCTCTTCCGCCTCATGATAAACGCATATTACGCTTATGTGTGAAGCTATATATATTTGTTTAACCAAAATTTTATGAATATTTTTCTAGTAAAGGTAACAACAGGAAAAACACACTGAATTTTCCATGAGATGGTCTCTTAGAAGGCAAAACTTTTCCATGAATGAACAATCATCCTTTCATTTAAAAAGAAAACATTGCTAACATGAATATTGTATGAGTTAGTCTTCTTTTCCTTTTATAAAGGACCTTAAATATTTTAAAGATTTTCATAAAATTGTCATTAACTTTATTTAGCTAAAAGATAAGCTTCTCTATATTAAAAAGTACCCTTAAATAGTGTAAAACTCAATAGACTGAGGAATCTTCAAATGTTCATCACAATTTGACATTAATTTCATAAAGTAGGGAATATATTCAGGGTCAGAAATGCTCCCTAAAACCTCATTGTCATAGATAGGTTTTGTTGTTTTTCTTTTTCTTTTTTTTTTTTTTGTTTGTTTTTGTTTTTGTTTTTCGAGGTGGGGTTTTGCTCTAGCCTGGGCTGACCTGGATTCACTATGTAGACTCAGGGTGGCCTCAAACTCAGGACAATCCTCCTACCTCTGCCTTCCGAGTGCTTGGACTAAAGACATGTGCCACCAGCCACCACGCTTGGCTTATTTTTATTTTTATTTAGTTATTTTTGTCGTGGGGCTTAGGAGTTGGCTCAGTGGCTAAAGCACTTGCTGTTCAAGTTTAAATGAGTTCTTGAGTTCATATACCCAGGCCTCATGTGAAAGCTGGAAATTTTGGTGGACTTCTGTAATCCCAGAAAATAAATATTAGGAACACATACATTATTAATTAACTTTAAGAATAAATTGTTATCAAAACAGTCATATTTAGAAAAATAAAAATACTGGGAGTTTGGTATTGTGCCCAAACTTTACAAACACCTTTGTCTCTGAGCTGATAGGAAATAAATTACCATGTCTGCTTCTACCTTCAGTTTTTGCCACATCTGTTTAGTCTAAGTACATAAAGAAAGTCTGCCTCAAAGGAGAAAATAGGAAAAGGCAGGGGTATTTTAATAAGCTATTTCTGTTATTATAGATTTTATTTTTGATAGTACACCAAATATTGATAAGCAGTAACTTATTAAAGTTTCATGCAGTGCACAATTTTCAATGTCAATAACCTCGTATTCTGTTTGAGTAAAAATCCATTGCTCTAGCTTGCATTTGAGTAAACTTTGTATCCATGTGTGATTTTGAACAGTAGCCATTGTATAGTCATAAAATGTTCAAATGTTTCAAATGTTTACTCCTTCTATTATAGAGTTGTAAAAACTAAAGTTTGCTAATATTCCACTAATCTGAGTGGAAAAGTCAGTATGTGGGAGCTTTTAAGCTCACAACTATAGGAAAAAGTTTTCAACCATATAATTTTCACTTAAAAGTTCAAATTTTGCCCATGGCAACAAACAGCTATTTTTATTGAAGTGATGATCAAAGAATCAATCGATTTACTTTTATTTTAGAGTCAATCAAGTATTCAAGCCTGAATAAATGCACTTTTGTCTTTTAAGTAAAAGAGATTTTTTTCCTGAGAAAGGGAAAGAGGGAGGTGGGCAAGGAAGGAGAAAGGAAGAGTGGAAATAAAGAAAATAAATAAAAATAAATCGCAGTTCAGCATAACCTAGTTCAGTCTACAGCTCAGCAGTCATTCACACTTTATATTTTCAACCCCCTATTTCCTTATGTAGTATAAAACCTCCCACATACTTCCATCGGAGCACAAAGAGTACTACTAAAAGATACATTAAAAGTTATCAATTAATAAACTGGGCATGGTGGCACATGCCTTTAATCCCAGTACTTGGGAGGCAGAGGAAGGAGAATCTTGTGAGAGGCCACCCTATGAATTCCAGGTCAGCCTGGACTAAAGAAAGACCCTACCTCGAACTCCCACCCCCCAAAAAGGTTAACAATTAATAAATTACAAAACTACTTATATACTATAGGACATTCTTAAATGAAACTATATTTCCTTTTTAAAATGGAATGTGTCTCAAAGACCTGGCACCTGCTGGGACGTATTTGTCATAGTCTTAAGACAAGCCTCGTGCCTCTTACACTGTCCACACATGTGTCAATATAAGGTCTCCTATTCTGATGGAGTAGTTTTTATTTCATGGACAAATCCTAATAACAGAGATCAGGAACAAGGTAGTCTTCCTGTGTAGTTGTTAGGTAGGGACACAGTCCCTAAAGAATATCGACTTCAACCTGCTTTGGAGTGAGTAAAAGAATTCCAGTCAAAACGTAAACTGACTCTTCAACATAACAATCAAGGCATCCTGTTTAAGTGCATGGCTCTTTCTCCTTCTGGAGACTTCTCACAGGCATTTTCCCTGCCAGACCAGTCTGGCTCTGGGCTCATCTCCCTGACCCACCAACCATTCAAGGTCCTCCGTATATATTTAAACTTAACCAGTAAAACTTATCCCAACTTGATGCCTAATTTATATCTCTGTTGTGTAGCAGATTCCTGGGAATGGAAGAAGGAGGCTCTGATTTCCAGAAGTCATGTCTGGGAGACCTAAACCTTAGAGGTCATCCAACTACTCCCCAAGGTAATGTTAATAAGAAACTGAAGCATCCTTTCTGGGAGGGGCAAGAAGTTCCAGAGACTCAGGAAGTCAACAAGTCTAGGAAAATGTTGCAAGACCCCTCCCTGAGGCTATATAAATGGGAAACAACTTGGGGTCTCTAACTGAGCTACCTGCAAGAGGTGAAGTGTGCTTGGGACTCTCCTGCTAGCTGAGTTCCTATGAGTTGTCACTTGTGGGGGGGTGGGCTTTTGGTGTTACAACTGCCTGAGTCAATGCAGCTATGGGAAGTCTTCATCCAGGATGTGATGTAACTTTTTATAGTGTGGATGGTTTTATCTACTGCTCCTGTAAACAACCCCTAAACTTACACTGTAACTAACATCAACAAACTCATTTGTTTGTCAAAACTGATTTTGTCTAGTCAATTTTTGAGCTGACATCTGTGCCCTATCTGGGGTGTGATTATGTTTCTGTTAACCCAGGGGGAAAAATTCTGACAATCTCCAAGATGAAAATTCACCATGAGTTTTACCTGCCCAGCACTCCTCCAGATGCAGAAGCTTTCTGTTTTCCTTTTGTTCCTAAAATAAATCTTTCTTAATTTAGCTCCCTGCATGTGTACACCTGACAGTTCTTTGCAAATCACAGGACTATGAGCTCAAGAGCAATTGGATTAGGGAATCAGAGTGACTGTTGAATGTCCAGAACTCTAACCTTTACATTACACCCATTCAGAGCCAAGAGAGGATCCGTAGTTCTCAGTACTGACCGCACTGAAGCAGGATTTTTTAGAATTACACAGAATCCACTAGAGCTTTGCCTCTTTACAAGTTTAGTAAAAGAAATCCCTAGAATGCTATAAGTAGAGCTTAATGAGCCATTCTGGGGTGGGAGGTGTTTGGAATATCAGTGCTGAGAAAATTGCAGGTTGTTTGAGATACTTTCTTGCAAAGAACCTAGCTTCAAGACAGGGTCACGTTCAGGCTAAGACATGGCTACCCCCTCCACGCCCCTACCCCCACCTGACTACTCCAATCCAGGTGGACAGCAAAAAAGAGCAATAAATTTGGCAGAAAATATGAAAAATGTGCCATCTTGTGAGGAAATGAATGTGTTTGAAGTTACAGACACAAGTGTGTCTTAAGAACAACAGCTTTACATGTTAAGGAGATTAGCATCAGTATGTAGAAGCCTCCACTACACTAAGACAACAGGAAGATGACCAGAGGGCAAGTCTATGCCCATGAAAACCTCCAACCTATGAAAATATTGATACCAAATAGAAGAAAGCTAGCTTCTTAAGACAGTTTCAGTAGGAAATTGAGGCTTAGAGAAAACCAGAAGATACCCTCCACATGTCATCCCTGTCCCTGGCAGAACTGGAAATCAGGTCTGACCTAGACTGATCTGCAGTGTCTCCTGCTACCCACAGCCTTAATACACTGTGAAGTGGACAAGTGGGCTGACTCAGATGAGCTGGCCCTGGTGGGCAAGCCCTGGGTCCACCCTCCACATGTAGAAACCAAACAGGTCTTCCCTTTGTATACCTGAGCCTGACACATGAAGGCTCACCCATTGCTCTCTTCTTTTCTGGAGAACCTCGGGGTGAGTTTCTGGGCTAATATCCTGTGTGGGCTTGGACACACATGAGTTTAGCCCCAACCCCCACCTAGCAGCCTGTCTCGGTGGGGGTGGGAAAGAAGAGCCCCATCTCTTAATCTAAGTTTCTTCACTCTGCTTTATGCTTTGGGATAGCTTCTTGCTTAGTTACATATACAACCTTCCTTGGTCTCTGAATCCATCCTGTGAGTATTTACTACAGGATCTACCACATGGGTGCTCCCAGTAAGTCCTCTCTTAACCTCCCTCCACAGGAACGTGTATGATGGGTGCTATGTGTGTTCCTTCTATGTTTATTTTCCCTCTGCTATTTTTTCTGTAAACTCAGCCTGTTCTTTGAACTTTCCTCCATGGGAAAGCATGATGAGGTGGATGCCATGTGTATCTCTTCTAAGGTTCCTGTGTTAGTTTGAATGGATGTCACCCCCAATAGATTCAGTTTTTTTTTTTTTTTTTATTAAAAACTGGCTGGAGGAGGTGTCGCCTTCGTTGGAAACTAGGGTCCAGCACTAAGTTGTTACTGGGAGCAGATCTGGAAGTCCAGCCAGCCTAAAGTATGCAGAGAGCAATCTGAGCTCTGCCTGGAGTTCTCTGCTGATGGGTTTTGCTCATGGTGCTAGTGACAGGTTTCTCTCTTTGCTTGGACCTGTAAAAGGGAAGCAGCCTCTTTTGTCCTTATGGAACTTCCCCTGAATCTGTAAGCTTCAAATAAATCCCTTCTCCCACCTATAAACTGCATCTGTTTAAAAGTTCATCCCAGCAACTGAAGCTGACTATGACACCCCTTTACACCCTCCGAGATTCCACCTTCCACATGCTCACCACCCTACGTTAATCCTCCCTTGGAGGCCTCAGTTTCTCTTATAGATGCCACATACTTTTGACTCCAAACGAACCTCTCTTTAAAAGCCTCAATTGCTCTCAAATGATGAACTACTTCCATGTGCTTGTGGCTTTATTCTATAGTTTTTCTCTAAAACTTCTATCTCTCTTAAATGTGTTTTCCATATGAACATGTTCTAGCCTTCCTTCCCAGATCACAATTCCCTTTAAATAAACTACACAATTTGTGATTTCTCCCCATATAAACTTAATAATTCTTAATTTGTCCTTACTGAGTCCATCTTTAGTAATTCTTTATTAAAGTTAGAACAGAACCCAAACTTGAGATTCACAAATCTGGGGAACCTGAATCCCAAAATACCACATAAATATGAAAATGAAAATTAATTTGAAGAACCCTAAGGATGTCCTTGAAAGGGATCTTAGCTACAGAACAGACTACTTTTGAAATTTTTTTTTATTTATTTGAGAGATAGAGAAAGAGGCAGATAGGAAAAGACAGAGAGAAAAAAATAGGTGGGGGTGCGCTAGGGCCTTTTGCCACTGCAAATGGACCCCAGACACAGGTGACACATTGTGCATCTGGCTTGATGGGTTTACTTGGGAATCAAATCCAGGCTATCAGGCTTTGCAAGCATGTGACTTTATCTGCTGAGCCATCCCTCCAGCCCTAACTATAGCTTCTTAGGAAAGTATGTTCTCAGACTCAGCCTCCACTACAGCTGGAATGGATGGGAGGCAGACTAGATGTGGAGATGGTAACAGAACCTGGCAGTGTCATTACTAATTTTCACAGGCATAAAAGATGCAAGAGTGGTCAAAGAGGCTTTGCTGACGTTTCAGAAAGCCACTTAGGCCAAGCAATGTGTGGCAGGATCAGACTTGCTGCAAGGAACATTCCCACTGAGGAAAGGTGTAGGCATGGAGTGGAGCTGGCCCAAGAGAGAGATTACATGTGCTCTGGAAGTAGAGCTAGAGATGAGAAGATGCCCAAGACCCTGAAGGCTCTTAAAGCCCAGGAAACTCCATTGAGAGCCTCAGATGCTGGACATAGAACTGCAGGGCTTGGTGCTTTTTTCTGCTGGTTGTGAAGTCTTCCTCTGATCTGATCAGACCATGAAAGGCCCCCATTATAATACAGGATTTGGGGTTTCAGGAAGGGTCCCCCAGGCCTGTGGACCTCAGCGTTTGGTTCTGTATTCTATTCAGCAAATATTTCCTAAAGTGTACTCCAAGAAGTATGAATTATGAATCATTGCTCATTTATGGAGTAAACATGAATTATAAGGTTTATTATAGGGGAAAATAAGATCAGGGAGGAAGCTAGGTGAAGAACTCAAAGGAGAATTCTCCTTCTTGTCTGTTTGGAAAGGGAGAGCAGAGATGGAGAGAATCTCCACCACAGAGGCACTCACATGAAAACATGGAAGGAAAAACCGAAGAAGTAAATGATTCGCTTCAAATAAAAGATTAGAGAGGATTAAGAGAAAGTGAGATTCAAATATCAAAGGAAAATCACACGTATAATCCTACTGCGAAAGTACCCCAAAGCATGTCACAGACAGAACATAAGGAGAAAATACCCAGGCCAAAAAAAGTGTTCTCCCCTTCCCAGCCAAGCCAGGGGAGAGACAGACTTACACACTGGGGTTCAGGTGAGATCAGAAAACAATCAAAAGACAGCTACCTGACATGGTTAGGCTCATTTATATAGATCAGGCACCCAATTATGGCGAGCCTTGTTATCAGATTCAGGTATTCAAGGAGAGATCTGATTGGTTTGTGGATTAAACGGGCAAGAAGAGCTAAGAACTGATTGGCTCATTGGATCAGGCTTCTGACCCAGAGAGGCTGAGCTGAGGAAGAAGCAGGAGGTTCCTGCTGCTGAGTGTCCCTGGCAGGCATCTTTAGTGAGTCAGGATCAGAGGTGAGATCTACTTTTGTCAGGCCTTGGGGGATGGCATCTTCTTGTTCCCTCTTTGGGCTTCTGTCCCTGAATCACCTTCTCTGAAAAGCTATTTTATTACTGTTTTTCTTTCAGTTCTGAAACAGGAATTTGGGATTACTCTGCTAATATACCAGTATATGTCAATGCACTAATTTGTTCCTCAACAATGCACCAATATACTGCAACGGATCAGTGATATAGGAATTAAGGTATCTCTTCCAATGCACCCATATATGTCAATGAACCAGTATGATATAGGAATTTAGGGGAATTCACAGATTGTCTTATGAATTCAAGTAATTTAAATTAACCAACCAAAGAGAAAGATTTAGAAAGATTTTATTAGATTAAGAGAAGGAAAGAGGAGTGAGTGTAAAGAATTCTTGCTCATGAGAAGAAAAGAAGGGGTAAAGTTTACCTAGAGGTCCAAGTTGGGGTCACTTGTAGGTTATGAATGAGACCTGAGCTCACCAGCTACAAGGCCAAGTTCAGGCTTAATCCTTTTAGGAATCTTAATTCTAGGAACTCCTTCCTAGGGAGGGACTCAAGTAGACTTTATGGAAAAACAGATCCAGGAAACTCTTTTAGAGAGCAAGGGATCTTGAGAAGTCAGGCAATTCACTGATCTCTAGCAAAGTGGAGACTCAAGGGCCAACCTGAGGACATTGCCCACTTTAGCTTTCAGGACCCAGTCACCCCACACTGCCACCAGTTCTTCCTTTTTGACTAGGAATATGGAGTGTCTGCCAGTGTATATTGATTTTAATTTGACATGGCCCCAAAGTTAATAGAGAACCCTGAGCCTTAGAAGAGGCTTTGTACTTTTGAACAGTTATGGAACTGTTAAAGACAGCAAGAGCTTTTGAAGTTGCAATGAATGCATTTTGCATTACGAAATGCTCTTAAGTCAATGGGGGACAGAGGGGACATATTCTGATTGAAGTGATGTGTCTGACATAATTGATGAGGGTTGGATTTGTGTTCATTAATCTTGATTGTCAACATACTACTAAGGAAACACACATGAAGGCATTCCTGTGATAACGTGTTAATAAGTTACTTATGGTGCAACATTCCTTAAGCCTCATTTCAGCTTTGTATATATATATTGAATCTGCTGATGAACATTTTGTTTTGTTCAGAAAGTGGCTCAAAAACACTATGTTGTTATTTATTCCCTACGTCAAATATTATAAGTACCATGCTGAGCATTAAGTAAAAAAAAAGGCACCCATCCTTAACATCTTATATTCAGTAAGAATCAACTCTTCTAAACATAGTGCTACTTATTAAAATAAACTGTAGTGAAGTGTGACAGAAGCAGATGGGTCACAAATCAGGCACTAGACATCCAGTAAAGAATCAAGAGAGTTATTTGTCATGTCAACATGGGGCCCAAGAATAACTTCCAAAGTGTGGACCTTGAGTTACAGTTGTTTGGGGCTTCTGTAAGCATTTTGACATCGTCTCAACTTCTCTTTATTATTGGTGGGTTTCAAATTTCTAGGTGATGTGTTTAGGAGCCATGGGCAGGGAAGTCTTTTTTTTTTTTTCAGGGAAGTCTTTAGGAATATGCAAACTAACAGAACCAGAAAGCAGTTAAGGGTTAAGGATTAGGCTTGAAGGAGAGGAGGGAGACCCTGGCCTTTATTACTGTTGGTAAAAACTTCTTAGATTAAATATTTTATCATAAAATTTCAAACTCAGTGAGATACCCATTTGTTTTCACCATATTTCTATGAAAAAAATGTAAATACAGCTTTCATACAAAAATGTACATATCAATAATACCCATATTTACAAGAAAAATAAAATTTCCCTTTAATCTGTCTATATCGATTCTTATGGGCTTTAGTGATTGTCCTAAAGGAATTTTTTTTTCTCTTATCAAGAATAGTTAAAAAATACACTGTCAATGCCTGGACTCTTTCCCCTTTGCAGGAGAAGAATCGATGGTGATTTGGGAAAGATGAATACATAGCTCTCCATGAAATATAGTATTTTTGTGGACAACACCAACAGTCTTTAGTAACACCAGACCTAAAGTTGGGTCCGGTGTTACAGGCCTGTGACTCCTCAGGAGGCTGAAGCAGAAGGATTACAAATTCATGGGTAGCTTTGGCAACCTACTGAAATTCTGGCTTATAAAGAATACAGGAGCGGGGCATAGAGGCTAAAAAGGAGCATAAATCAGTGATAACGTGTTTGCTTAGCAGGCACCATGCCCTGGACTCAATCACTGATACTCAAATATATATATATATATATATATATATATATATATATATATATATATATATATATATATATACAGTCAGCAACAGCCTATGCTTCATCGAATTATTTACTATGCCCTGGTGAGCAAAAAGTGAGTCTTTGCATAGCCACCAACACTAACAGTATGAAAGGGGAGTTTGGAGAGGTGGAGTGATTGTATTACATCTACAGCTTAATTACTCAGGACAGAGAAATATAAACATATTCACATCTGTTTTCTAAATCCTCCTTGAATCCTCCTACATGTGAGTCTTGACTAAGTCACTGCCATTGGTTAATCACACCCTACAAAATAAAAGTGAAGATCTATCTTAGTTAAGATGTAAGGTTTTTTTTGCAGCAGCAGCTGAGGCTCTCTGCCAGTCTTGCCTGCAGGCATATCACACCTCTAAGACAGAGAGAGCTTGCTTGGGGCTCAAGCTGATATTGGAGCTAGGAAACCTTATGTACTTTAGAACCCCTGAGCTGCACATATTTGAGCATTTTTATGTGTTTGAAATCAGGGTGTCTTTTGATGGTCTCACACAATTCCTATTGGAGGATGGTGATGTCACTGCCATTAGTGTTTATGCAAACGCTTGGTCATATTTTCATTACTTCATTTTAGTTTTATTCAACGAATTTAATTGCCATTTGAAATAACTTTTGGTTTATGTTTAAAACTTTTATTTTTATACCATCTATAATGCTTAAGAAAGTGCTAACATAAGAATATTTAGAAAGATTGCCAGAAGCTGAGAAGAATGGACTGAAATGCAACAGTACACATGCTTTTGAAGGCATTTATGACAAAAATATAAAGAAAAATTATATGAAATAAGAAAGTAGTCTGTCAATGTGTGCTAGGGTTCTCTAGAGAAATAGAAATGAAACGATGAGTATGCATTATAAAGGTATTTATGGAGTTAGCTTTCAGGATATTAGCTGGGTAGTCCATCAGTTGCTCTCAGCAGGCTTAAGCACTGAGAAACCCAGTACCTGCTCAATTCTGGATGCCTCAGCAGTCCTAATTTGGCACTGAAGGCCCAGAGGAATTCTGGAGAGCCTGTGGTATTCAGTCCACATAGGAAGGCTGATGAAACTTGGTTACAGCGTCCACGAAGGATAGCTGAAACAGGGTAGATGCATGCATGGGTTAAAGTACACCTTAGTAAAAAGCACCCATCAGTGAGCAGCAGGAGCCAGGTGAAAGAGGCACTGTGTCTGCCAGGGCTTCTTTATCTATAGTCAATCACCCACTCTGAAGGAAGGATTTTCTTTCTCAGTTAATCATTTTTTTAAAATCCTTACAGACCTGCCCAAGAAGCATGTCTCTTTTTCTTTTTTTCTTAAATTGATCTTTATTTCTCCACTACTATAATTTCTTCATGTAGGCTCATTTTGCCTTTAAAAAATTTTTATTATCCAAAATTAGATACATTGTATGCACAAACATTGTATTGGTATCCCCACTTCCCCCCCTCCCTGTCCCCAATCCACTGGGAATCCTCCTCAGTGGGCATTCTGGATCAATCTATGGAGTAGGGGGTTATGGATAGCACTGGAGGTAGCCAGGTTTCCCCACCCCCCACTGTTGTGTGTTGTTGCTGAGGGAGGGGCAATGTCTCTGGATATTCTTCTCCACCGTGGCTCTTGCATTCTTTCTGCCCCCTCTTCTGCTCAGTTTCCTGAGTCATGGTGGGTGAGTTTTAAGACAAGCAGTTGAGATCTTAAGGGTCTCTGTGTTTCTAATTTAGGTTGCTTTGGAAATCAATGGTGTTTGTCTTGCTGACTTATCCTGGGTTGACTGCTTGGCTGTGGTTATAGGTCTCTTGCTTACCCCACCACTCTCTCAAAGGTTTCAATTGGGGCCTACAAGAAGCATGTCCCTTATCTGATTCCTAACCTGATCTACCTGACAATAATGCTTAACAGCATGCATAGGTTAATGGGTACACTTCAGTTTTCTTTCTTAACACATACATACACCATGGTACACCTTATCAATGCTTGCAGGAAATACAGTATTTTTGTGAACAAGACCAACAACCTTTAGCAGTGATGTGTGTTCAATAACTTAGTTTACTTAAGAAAACTCTTGCTTATTTTCATTTAAAAATTTCATAAAGATTATTTCACATTTTTATCATATCCATTGCCTTGTAAATTGGAACACGTGTTGCTCTTCTGGATTCTTGGTTCTCAAAATAACTAGCTCAGCTCAGATTATTAATTGCCAAAATGGAGGAGGTAAGGAAAAAGCTTTGATTAATTTCTGTTGTTTTCAAGAAGAAAAGAAATACCAAGAATTTTCTAGAAAGCTGGCAAAATAAGAAGACATCTGGTGCCAAAAAAAGCAGTAACACATCTGTGAAGAGATAGCAGCATGCAAAGAAATCATATCTAGGAAGAGAATGGACCTTTCATCAACCTAACATATTCATTCAACAGTGACTTATTTATGATTATCCAAACAAAATTATCATATTCTATCATCCACACAAATACACCCTAAAATAGTCTCTCATGCACAGTTACACCCCTTTCCAAAATACACACCACTCCTTTATCCAGGCTAGTGAAGATCCCTCTTCTGGAAGATTTAAACATTATAGATTTTTCAGAATGAATGAGGGATAAGAGAACCAAAGAGCCAAACAGTGCTTTACCTTCAGAAACTTCTGAACAGCTTTGGTGATGTAAACAATTGCATCACAACTGTTATCATCAGGTCCCATCGGCTGAAAAAAAAAGTGGTGTTCTTTTTTTTCTAGGATTTTTCCACCATGAATAAGGTTAGCATTATGATTTTAGCAATTCTTTAGTCACCACATCCTAAGAAAATACTTTAGTATTTAAATATCACTATGTTCTCAATCTGACAATTTAAAAGAAGTGTCCTATCAAATTTTCTGAGAAACACTTCAGAAACCAGGGCATGTAGCAAGTTGGTAACAAAGTTTAGTGAGCACATTATTCATTGCCTTTGTACATGGAGCCAGGTACTAAAGAAAACTACAGCACCTGCAAAGAATGTGCATACTGAAACATCTTTCACCCATGCATGGCCTGCACTTCTCAAATGCCCCAAAGGAGGGAGCCAGTGCACCTCCTTGTCAGCTTTTTGCTGAGTTGTGGAACCCTCAGGGAAGAGGGAGAAGGGTTAGTGGATGTCAGCAGTCAAAATGCCAAACACAAACTCAAACTTTTGCTTTCTCTGCCCTCTTCCTCTTATGGTCTCAGGAAAGGATCCTCTGTTGATTCTCATTACTTTCTCTGCTGGTAAACTAAAATTAAATTTGAAAAATTTTCTTATTCATTCTGTAAATAGCTAAGCATAGAATTTGATTGTTATATCAAGTGAAAGCAAGCATTCTCTTTACCCAGGCATATGCTACCTACTGTAAAATATACAAACAGACATGCAATACATTTCTGATGGTTTGAATTAGATGTCCCCCATTATCTTGGATATTTTGAATGTTTGGCCCCCAGCTTATTGCAATTTGAGAGGTGGAGTTATGGGGGAGAAAATGTGTTGGATGCAAGCTTTTGGGTCTCATGGTCCAGCCCTGCCTTGCCAGAGCTCAGCTCACTTGCTTGCTGCTGCCACAAAAAGTAATGTCCAGCCTCTCCTCTAGGACCATCCTTTCCCTTCCAGCATGGAGCTTTTCCTCAAGATTATGGCTAAAACAAACCCTTTCTTCCCTTCAGCTGCTTTTGGTTGGATGTTTTGTCCTATTCACATGTTTGAAAAAAATCTCCTGGCAAAAGAGAAGCACAGTTTTCACAGTTCAGTCTATAAGTCTGCATCAGAATAGCAAAAGGCTGTGGTGTCTGTGGATGGAATCACAGCGCATGTCTCTCAGCTGTAAATAGTAATGGAGCAAGTTCAAATAAGCCATTTTGGAAGAAAGCCTTAACACACAGTGCTCTTTAAAGGTAAATATTATAAAATAAATTAATTGTCCTATTATAACCTGATTGAAGAATATATAGTCAAAAATATAAGAATAGAAAATATTATGGGTATAAGTAAGTTAAGGAAAATACACACACTTATGTTGCTTGTCTTGGTTTGTGATGTTTATAATATGTGCCAACTTAGTACATGAACTTATAATAATTGAGTTTGTCATTCTAAATATATATTCTTCGTCATATCAAATTTGCATGTACCATTTTTACACTTTTATTGAGACTTAAAGAATTATATGCACTTTAGGCTCAAAACCTATTATCCAATTATGCCAGAAGACAAACCTCAGAATTCTGACCCTTGTGTCCCCAGCCTCCAGGCTGCAATTCCCTTGGATTACACAGATGTGCCAGTTGGCAGGGAGCCTTAGAAGACAGAACAATAGCTTCCAGGGATGAGCAGTGCCTTGAAACCACAAAGCATTCAGCTACCCACTTCCCCCTAGAATGAGCAGTGCCCTGAAACCACCAAGCAAGATTGAAGGAGGAGAGTGAGACCAGGTCCAGCACAGCCCAAGACTGGCAGCTTCCTGCTGAAAGTCCCTCCCTGCCTCTGGCTCTGCTTCTGCACCAAGTGCAGACTGCTCAGCACCAGTTTGCACTCCTTCTTACTTTTTTTAACCAATGCTCAAGTTCAATTTCTGGTCAAGGGCAGGATGACCTGATCCTTTTCATTAATGTCTTTTGGCAGAGGCTTAAAACAGATTACAAAAAATAAAGAACAAAATGAAGGCGGGCACTGACCTTTGCACTTCACCCTAGAGCACTGTGAGAATGTAATCTGTGAAAACCAGCAAGACATCTAACTCCTCTGTGTTGTAATGCCCCTTAATTAAAAAGTAAAAATCATAGTTCTGAGCTCAAGTGAATCTAATGCCCTAAAATAAGTCTTTTAAACTCCTCTTGGGTGCATTTGAAATGTCTTATAAACAATAAAAATTCTTCAGAACAAAGTAAACAGAAAGAGCTGTACTGTTAATTTTATTGCTCTCAAGTGTGCTTAGATATGGTCAAGAGAATATGTGACCTAATTTATTTTTAGTGTGCATAATCAAATGAATTCAAGAAAAATGAGTGAAAAAAGATGTTTGGCTGCCAAAGAACCCACATTATCTCTGTTGAACTCACCATAGCAAGCACTGGTGAACATGAGCCACTTAGTGGGAAGGTTTACTGTGAAATAACATTGATTTTATGAGTTGAAATTAGTCTTATAAAATACACAGCATTCCTTCATGAACTAGTATGATTAAAACCATAAGTAAAATTCATATAAATTTTATTTCCAGTTATAACCATATTCATATTTTTATGTTCTGCATTTCAAGGATTATTAACTATGGGGAACTATATATATATATATATATATATATATATATATATATATATATATATATATATATATATATATTTATATATATTTATATATATTTATATATATATTTATATATATATATATATATGGAGTTTCATTATGTTGCCCTGAATAATGTTGAACTCCTGTGCTCAAGGAATTAATTTGCCACAGTTATGAATAAATTGAACTATTAGACTATTAGAATTTGCCATCATAGCTAATGTGATGGTTGTTTTGTTGTCAACTTGATCTATATAGTAATCCATAGTAATCTTGGGTGGGTCTCTGAGGTTGCTTCCAGGAAGAATTAACTGAAGGAGGAAGTTCTTCCTCCAGAATGAGCCCTTCCCAGAGAGTGAAGGGGGCTTTATATAAGGAAGCTCTGGGAGAATATCTCTTCCTCTTACCTGGCTGCTAGCGAGTGTCTTCACTTGCATGCATCCTGTTCACCTATCCTTCATCAGCATTGGAACCAAGTTTTCTCAGCCTTCCAGCCAGGACTGAAGACCAGTGGCTCTCCAGGAAGCTTTCAGGTCTTCAGTGCTGGATTATGATGGCTGAAGAATCCAGCCACATGGACTGAGAAGCTACTGGCCCTTGGCTCTCAAGCCTACAGACTGTTATGGTTGGACTGCCATAAGCTAATTCGTTCTATCAGTTCTGTTCCTCTTGAGAACCCAGGATAATACAGCTGACAATATTTAATTTATAAGAATTTCAAATACTTATCACTAAGATGTAGAAAGGATTCATCTTATATTTAGAAGCAAATGTGAACACCTACCATGTGCTAGACATGTCTGAAGATTTTATTGTCATACTTCCATTACTTCAATAAATTTGCTTATATTCACCAAACTATTGAATAATGGGCCTTTTCAAAAGAATCAATTTTTTTTTCTTTTTTGACTACCTGACCTAACTTAGGCAGGGAAGCATTAAAAATTGAATTATTAATTATGGTGGTTTGAATATAAATGGATATCCTCCAGAGCCTTAAGTACTTTTGATTGATCTTTCTACTTAGTCTTCAGAAGGTGGAGTCTTGCTGTAAGAGGTGTGTCGGAACGTCAGTCACCCTAAAAGGAGTGTAGAGAGCCAGATTGAGCTATGACTGTTCAAGTCTGAGGGTGCTGTCTGTTTTTCTCTCTCTGCTGAGGATATATGATCGAGTAAGTTAGCTTCCTCCACCATGATGCTTCCCTGTAATCAGTAAGCCTGAAACAAATTCTTTCCTCCCATAAGTTGCTTTTTGTTGGGTGTTTGTCTCAACAACAAGGAGATAACTGTAATATAGTTATACAAGTTATTTTTTTCCTTTTTTAAAAGGGGTAGTCATTAAAACCATGCTTGTTTTCAATATTTTAAAGAGCAACAGATAACCATGATCCCAGTTTTCAATCTTCAACCCTCCTTTTCAGAGACCATGACTGTAAGTTATAAAGGGAACTCCTCCTGTTCCTGAGAGATTTGACCACAAGCTCTAGAGACACACCAGTCAGACCTAAGACGTTGTTTCATCTTTTAAATTCAATCTCTACAAATCTAGTCCTATATGTACTTACATCAGAATTACCTGGACAATTAAAAATAGAATATAAAAGCTAAAGAAAGATGTTTTTAAATAAGTCTTTTTGCAGGTAACAAAGTAACATGATACATAATTGACCATATATATAGAAAATTCCTTAATAATTTACTTTAAAAGATTAGAACTAACGGATGAGCTTAACATGGTATGAGATCAACACACAATAGTAAATGATTTCTATATACTATACTAGCATTGGCCATCCCAAAAATGATATGACTAATAAATGTATTTATCATAGCCTTAAAAGAACAAAATATTTACATATAAATTAATAGAAAAATGTGGAAGACTTCTACAATGAAAACTACAAAATAATCAAGTGGAGTGATGGTGAAAGGTGAACAGTTGAGGGTTTGTGACACTGGAGTACAAAAAACAGTCTTGAACAGTCATAGCTCAAGCTGGCTCTCTACACACCTTTTAGGGCCAAATGAAGTCTGGACACAACTCTTCCAGGATTCTCCACCTTCTGTAGACTAAGTAGAAAGATTAATCAAAAATTAATCTGAGGCAAAACCCTGTTACTGAAGAAACCACAGACTACATCGATCAGCATCGAGAAACCCTTCAACGTCCAGAATGGTATCCAGCCCCCAGAAGGCAGTTAGTGGAGTGCTGGAAGGCACGGCACAGGCTGCCAGGGGAAACTGATCAACGACAGCTGGAGTAAACAGAGACGATTGACACGAAACACAATTTGCGGC
>PVHP010013310.1:0-41232 GCA_004024765.1 Zapus hudsonius | reverse complement strand
GGGCTATGTACCGATGGTCGATTGAGAAAGAATATTAATATCAGAAATAAAATTTAAAAAACCGACAAAAAGTTGAAAAAGAAAGACAGGCGAGTGCCCGGGAGGGGCGGGATAGACAAAGGGCGGGAGGGTGGGGGCCAAAACCCAAGGAAAGCCGGCCCGCTGAAAGAGAGGCTCAGGCAGCAGGCAGCCAAAAGCTGCTCCAGCACAGCCTGTCCTGAGGACTCACTGCTTCCTGCGAGCTCTTTTCCATGCTGCCGGCTTCCAGTCATGCAGATCCTGTGTTCGGAGGTGCCTGGAATTCAGCTCGTGGCCGCAGCTAATGTCCACGAGTTGGGTCCCAGCTGAAGACCCTGGCCCTAATTTCCCCAAGGTTTATGGCATGTCTGCTAGTCAGCCATCTTCCCCGGAAGTCCTGTTTGTCCTTTTTGATTTCTTTAGTTTGAAGTCTATTTTTTTCAGATATTAATATGGCCACTCCTGCTTTCTTTTTATTTCCATTTTCTTGGAAAATCATTTTCTATTCTTTCACCATGAGAAGGTGTCTATGCTTAGTGGTGAGATGGGATTCTTGAAAACAGCAGGTAGAAGGGTCCAATTTCCTAATCCATCATGTTAATTTGTGTCTCTTGGTGGGATAGTTAAGACCAATTATATTTAATGCTATAACTCTGAGGTTTGATTTAATCCCTGCATTATGCAGGGTTTATGGGGATTGATGCCTCATACATTATTATGCACACTTTATTTTTGTTTAACATGCTATACTTCTAGCGCCTCTTTAGTTTGATTGCTCGACTCTTTTGTATGGAAAATTTCCTGGAATATGGTTTGGCTTTGTATTCATATAATTGTAGAGCTGGATTTTTTCCTGAAACATTTCGTTTCTCCATCTAGCACTAGGGATACTTTCACTGGGTACAATAGTTTGGGATGGAAATCATAGTTTTTTAAGACTTCCAAGTACTCTATTCCAAGCTCTTTTGGCTTTCATGGTTTTCATTTAAAAATCCTTGGTAACCTTGATGGGGTTTCCTTTTTATGTAATGAGTTGTTTCTCTCTTGCCACTTTCAGCACTCTCTTTGCTTTTAATGTTTAGAATTTTAACTATGATGTGTCTTGGAGAATTTCTTTTTAGGTCCTGTCTGTTTGGTGTTCTATAAGCTTCTTGTATCTGGATCAGCCTTTATTTTGCAAGAATTGGAATATTTTCTTCAATAAGACTGTAGAATATGTGCTCTATGCTTTTGGCCTGGATTTCTTCCCCTTATGTCATCTCCATGATGCAAATGTTTAGTCATTTTACGGAATCCCACAGTTCCCTCATATCCTGATTATGTGATTTTTTTGAACTTATCAACGTTTTTAGAATCCAGATAAATTTCTCTGTCTTTTCTTCCACATCTGAGGTTCTGTCCTCCAGGCTACTAACTCTGTTAGTGGGATTCAAGAGAGGCTTTTAATAGCTCTGATTTTTGTTTTTGGTTGCATTTTTCTGCATCATTTCTATCTCTTTGTTGAGTTTCAGTTTCAGGTTGAGGTTTGATTTTCTTAATGCTTCCTGGAATTTATTCTTGCATTTGATCATGTCTTCATTCAGCTTAGTCTGCTGGTGATTGAGATGATCTAGTTATTGGCTTACCTTCAACTCATGTATTGCTATTTTGATGTCTTTCTGATTTTCCTCAATTAAGTTAAGCCTGGTGATGAAGCTTGTGAATTTTTGTGTGCTGTATGGTCTAATTTTATTCCATTAATTCATTAATGTGTAATTTGACTATTTATAGCTCATCCATTATCTTGGTCAGATCTCCTTGCAATTATGACCTAACTTTATTGTTCTCTCATCTTTGGGTTGAATCTCTGTTGCTGCATGTACCATCAGCAACTTCCATTGTGGGACTAGGCATCCTTGATATAGGGCTCCTTGCTTGTTGAATTGTGTTCTTCTTGCATTGAGATCTACCCAGCTTGGGATAAAAGTCTAATTTGCAGTGGGTAGGTGATTGAGAGGATGGAAATGGGGGTACCATCACAAGATATGCTCATATAATGTATCTAATTACCGATAATAAAGATATTTTTTAAAGTCCAATTTTCTAAAGGAGAGAGCAAGTATTGGCCCTTTTGGTGTCTTCAGTGAGTGTTCTGTTTTGCGTATAAGGCAGATTGGAGTGGGATGGCAATATATCCACTGATGCTCGAGTGGCAGAGATCACAGGTTAGCCTGCAGATCTGGGCTGGTGGCTGATATGAAAGTTGCTTTGGAGGTTGGAAATCACCTTTGGTAGTAATCACTGCTGTGTCTTGCCACTGCAAATCAGGGGGTTCTGGAGCAGTAACAATTGCACTTTGTCCCCCTCCTTTCTCCAGCACAGAACCCAAACATGCTGGATCCCTCATCATTCTGGTATGTACAGGCCACACACACACTATCTCCTCTAGAACACAGGCCCCAAACAAACTACTCTCTTCACTGGCCCACAACACAATGACACCCAGAACACAAGGCCTCAAAGAAACCTTGCTCCTCACCCGTCCAGTGTGTACATCCCCTAAACTTTCTGGCACCCTGAAAGCACGGGTGCCAAATGTACGGAGTCAACCACAGTGAGAACACAAGATTGTGGATGTGGCCAGAAATTTTTCATGGAGCCAATCAGTGAAAGCAGCCAAGGATGGACTGTAGGTTCACCTGGGACTACCTACCTCCAGCAAGCAGTGTTTCCCCACCTGCCCTCCACGAGCAATTCTCTCTGTCTTCAGAGAGAGCTTGGTTCCCTGGCAGAAGGCACTCTACCCTCAGAGAGTTGGCTTCCTAGCATAAGACTCCCTACACTTAGAGAGCTTGGTTCCTAAGAGAAGGCTCCTTGCCTTCAGCAAGCTGGGTCCCCTGACAGAAGTCTCCCTTCCTTAGCATGCTGGGTTTCCTGGCATAAGGTTCCTTAACCTCAGCAAGCTGGGTCCCCTGATAGAAGGCTACCTGCCTTCAGCAATCTGGGTCTCCAGTTTTAAGACTCTCTGCCCTCAGTAACCTGAGGTCCTTGGGGAAAGGTTCTCTGTTCTTCAGAAAGCCGGGTTCCTCTGTCAGAAGGTTCCCTGACCTCAGTAAGGTGGGTCCCATGGCAGTAAGCTCCTGTGCTTAGACAGCTGAGTTGGCTCCTTGGTGGAAGACTCCCTGTACTCAGCAAGCTGAGTCCCCTGGAGAAAGACTCCCTACCCTTAGAGAACTGTCTTCCCAGCAAAAGGCTCCTGGCCCCCAGGAAGCTGGGATCCCTGGAGAAAGGCTCCCTGCCCTCACAGAGCTGAACTGGCTTCCAAGCAGAAAGTTCTCTGCCCTCAGCAAGCTGGATTCCTTGGGTGAGGGCTCCCTGCTCTCCACAAGCTGAGATCCCTCTGAAGGATATTTTTTTTTTGACACTGTCACTTTGTCATTTGTTAAATTATACTGTCTTTCTAACATTCCTTATGTGAGTTGGTGCCTTGATCAAATATGGTAATTCCCCTGTCTGTAAAAAAAAGTATATTGAAAGGTAAGAAGCCTGAAATCAAAAGAAAGATAATACATATTTTGGCCTTCATGTACAGTTGCAAACAGTGAGAAATGAATGAGTAATCAATAAACAAGAGACAGTTTTCAAGTAAGAATCCCCCAGCAATGTTCTGTCTCCTGCTACTTTTTATTAAATATGTTTATTATAGATAATTACATACATTGTATGAGCAAATCTTCTGATGGTACCCCCATTTCCCTCCTCCCTGTCCCCAATCCACTGGGAACCCTCCTCAGTGGACATACTGAATCAGTCCATGGGGTTCTGAATTGTATAAGAGGTAGCCAGTATTTTTTCCGTTGTGTGTTGTCCTGAGTGGGGCAATGTCTCTAGATATTCTCCCCCACCATGGCTCTTACAGTCTTCGGCCCCCTCTCTAGCTTCTTGAATTGATCAGAAGTGGTATTGAAGAAAATCTTGCAAGATGTGTATTATGTTAAAATAGCCACATTCTCATATATCACTTCCATATGCTTATAGAATTAACCTGAAAGACTCAAAAACTTATATTATGTACTGTGTTAGTTTCTATAGATGTGAACATGAAAGTTTCTACCATAAAATATGGTTAGAAAAGAGTTAAGGCTCTTCTATAGCATGAGAATTATTTTATTGAAAGGAGGTTTAAAGTATGGATTTGGCAGTGCTGAAACCTAACTCTATATAAAAATATATCTGTAATTTGTCCTAAAAATGTACAGTATATCTGCCTCACTGAACATGTGGAAATAGTTAATTTTAGCTTTAACTTAGTTTAAAATGAATAGCAGAATATATTCTGATTTAGTTCTTTTCACCCTACCTCCATTTCACACCAGTAAAATATAGAAAACTTCAAATGTTCTTGGCTTTTTATTTTCTTTTACTCCCTAAATTTATTCTTTTATTCAAAAAAGTCACAGAAAGATAAATTTAACAGACTTTATTTCTCTCAATGCTAACTTATATCTTTGAAAAGGAAAAAAGTGAGGTACAATTACTCTCCAATGCAGATTGTATCATTTTTCCCACTTCTCTCAAGTATATCTATCTCTGTTGCCCTCCCATCTCTCATTTCTCCTTTTATCAATATTTAAACAATAATTCTGAAAGCACTTATAGTACTTAATCTGATTAATTATTTGAATTACCACAAATAACATTTCAGTGCAGACAAAAAATAAGAATAATAAAATCTGCTAAATTATCTATAGATTATATATTATCTTTATGTGTGATTACATTTGTATTGTATCTTCAAAGATGTGTAATGTAAGGAAATATGAAGTACAGAATAGGAAGAGTTTATAAATATTATCATTTTGTCTTATTTACAACTTGTATAATTAGAGCATATCTGCTGGATCTAGTTCCTAACAAGGACTTTGCATTCTGTATTAGCAAATATTGACACTATATCTCCCATTTTATTTTAATTTTTTTCATAACCATTCTTTTTTAATTTCCATACAAGTGTAAATACATTAATGCAGTCAACAAAATAGCCATAGATTACCTCCTACTAGGGATTAGATTAGTCAATCTGTTGTTATCTATGCAAAGATCAAAATAAAAATTCACTTTAAACAAGTTATCACACAAAGGTTTAAACATTAGAAAGTCTAGAATTTGCTAGGTGCTAAAAAGATTAGAGATAAATGTCATTTAAAAATATCAATAGATACAAGTTTCTGGCTGGAGAAGTAAGTGCAGTCCTAGCAAAGAAATTTTATCTCTTAAACAAGCATGTAAAGATGAATAAGCTTTTGAAAAGTCATGACTTTTGATCAATAAGTCATCATTTTAGCCTTAAACAAAAACTAAGAAATCTTGATTTAAAATAGTCTCAAACATAATTTTTATACCTTTATTGTGAATAAGTATATGTTCAAATCTTTCAAATGTGTCTCCGTTTCCCTCCTTTCTGTCCCCTAACCACTGGGGGTCCTTCCTCAGTGCGCATACTGAATCTGTCCATAGTTTTGGGGATTATGAACTGCACCTGAGGTAGCCAGTTTTTTCCCCCTTTTTTATTCTTCCCCCTTTGTGTAGTGTTGCTGAGGAGGGGATGTCTCTGGATATTGTCCACCACCATGGCTCTTAAAATCTTTCTGACCCCTCTTCTGCTCAGTTCCCTGAATCATAATGGGTGAGTTTTAAGTCTGATTTGTTGTTGAGATCTTAAATATCTCTGGATCTTTGCCCTGGGTTGTGTTGGGTATCATTGGTGTCTGTTTCCATTGACCTTTCATGGGTTATCTGACTTGTGGTGGTGATTGGTCTTCTGTTTTTCTCAAACATAATTTTTAGAAATATTCATCTGCAACTGAAAGATCCCAACTATTCTCTGAATCTGTTTTATGCCAGAAAAATTAAAAGCAGGGTAATAGTTCAATCAGTGAATAATTTATGAAGGTAAATCATTCTTCATAGTAAAAGTTAGGACCCTCGATAGGATTGGACCTAAAACCATATAGTGGGAAAGGCAGTATCACACAAGTAGGTAAATACCACATTTTTTCTAAAATTCACTCCAAATTTTCTGGTATCATTTATAAATATACATAATAATTATGGGAAGAACTTTAAATAATATTGATATTCAACATTAGCCTCAGATACCTTAGATTAATTTTGTTATCATGAAATTGAGCATGAACTTTTTTTCAAGAAGCTTCTAAAATATTTATAATATATATCCAGTTATGAGAACCAAATACTTAGATGGTACCTTCAAATCAACTATAAAATTAAACATCATACTAGTGAATGATGCATTGGTTACCCTTTAAGTATACTTGGGCAATTTCCTGTCCCCAGAATATCATATTTTTGTTACTCCAAGGAACATTATATTCTTTTCATTCAGAACTTTTGTCTATAAGCATACAGTAATTTGATCATGTTCCCATTCCTTTATCCTTTTTTCATTCCATTATCCCTGTCCTCCAATCCATTGAGGATCCTCTTCTTTCAAGGTAATCCTTCCTTTTTTAACATTTCACTTAGTTATTTGAAGGCAGAGAGAGATAAAATCTGGCAAAAAGAGAGAGAGAGAGAAGAAAAAGAGAGACAAGGGCCAAGCTAAGGCCTTCTGCTGTTGCAAATGATCCCCAGATGCATGTTCCACTTTGTGTATCTGGCTTTATGTAGTTACTGAGGAATTGAGAATTTAGGCTTTTCAGGGAATCACCCTCACCACACTGAACCATCTCTCCAGCCTCCTTCCTCTTTTTTTATTGTCTCCTTCTTTTGTCCTCCTCAGCCCTCCATTTCAATTGTTAACTGGCTTGGAACTATGTTGCTTTTGTGAGGGTATCAGGACCTGTGGGGTCCTGAATGCTCAAGATGGTTCATGTCAGGAAGGCAGTGCCCCAAGGTACACCTATATGCCCTGTGGTTCTTACATTTTCTTTTGTCCCCTCTTTAGCAATGTTCCTTGAGCCATATGGGTTATGGTACAATTCTTTAGTGTTAAACTCAATTATTAGTATTAAGTGTTCTCAGTGTCAACCACAGTGTCATAATGATGGTTCTGTGGCTAGTAGTGAGAGAATCACTGAAATGTTTTGCTCAACTCCCTCTGCAATGTTCCCTGAGCCCTATTGTGTATGACAGAGATGACTGATTTAGTACTAAACCCTTGGCTTTTTCTTCATCTTTCATTTTGATGAGTCTTGGGGCTCTCCAGTAATTGCCATCATCTGTCAAAAAAAACACAAAGGGGGAAAAACAACTGGCTACTTCTTGTAAGGTTTATAACCCCCTACCCCATGAACTGATCCAGTACACCCACTGAGGAGTGGCCCCAGTGGGTTGGGGACTGGGAGGAGGGAAATCAGGGAACCATCCCAAGATATGCTCATACAGTGTATCTAATTATTGACAATAAAGATATTAAATAAAAACAAGGTTTTTGAATCAAAAAGTGAGAACCACATTAATCAAAGGGCTTAAACATGGATACTTCAAAGACTTTTTGATGGACATAATATCTCCATTTAGCCAAAGAACAAAGCAACCTTCTAGGTAGACGTGCCAAGTGATTGGAATTTGACTTAGTCCTTAGTGCCAGACATGAATTACCTCCCAATTAGCAGGGTCTCATATCCAATCAGAGAACATTTGATTTTCCCCATAAATTATGGACCACTTTTGCAGTGATGTGTACACCGTCCCTGGCTGGTTGACTTTGTAGCTTTCAGGATCCACTGTGTGTTCATTCTGTAAGTGGCTTTTCTCTCCTAGTAGCTTTCTGCAGGGCCTTCCAGCACTATGGCAGCTAGCTATCCATCAGGCAATGACTTCTATCTCAGTTCCAACTTGATTTCTCAGTTTCCTGTGACTTCAGCAATAAAGTCTTATTCTGTTAGGTTTGTATATGCTGTATAAGCTTCCTATTTGGTCCTCAGTGTGTGGAGCCCTGCTGGTAGAGGTATGCCACTGAGAAGGGATCTTAAATACTCAAGGTGTGTAGAGGACCAATTTGGGGTGGTTGGATCATTTCTCAACAAAATAGAGGCTGTGTGTGATAAAACTGAATCCAATAGCATTCTAAATGGAGAAAAACATGAAGCATTTCCACTAAGATCTGAAATAAGACAAGGGCATGCCATCTCCACAATTCTATTTTGCATAGTGCTTAAAGTTTTAGCTAGAGCAATAAGACAAGAGACATAAAAGAGATTAAAAAATGGAAACTAAAAAGTTAAACTGTGCTTACTTGCAGGTGATTCTGTGTCTAAGAAAGTCAAAAAAGCCTCATCAGAAAACTAGAGCTGATAAATGCTTTCAACAATGTTGCAGGGAACAAAATTAGTCCATAAAAATCAGTACCTTTTGTATATGCAGATGACAGACATACTAAAAATGAAATGAAGAGTCCCATTCACAATAGTTCCAAAAATATTACATACCAGTTGGTGAGATGGCTCAGCAGTTAATGTCGCTTTCTAGCATCTTTATTAAAGCCAGATGCACAAAGCAGTGTATACATCTGGAGTTTGTTTGCAGCAAGCAGGAGGTCCTGGTGTAACCATATACCATATATTTTCTCTCTTCCTCTCTCTCTCTCTCTCTTTCTCTTTCTCTCTTTCTCTCTCTCAGCAAATAAATATTTCTTAAAAATATTAAATACCTCAGAGTCAATGTAATTGCAGTCAAAATTCCAGCTACATTCTTCACAGAAAATAGAAAAAATGAAATTCATATAGAAGGACAGATTCCTCAGTCAGAAAAAAAAATGTCTTCAGCAAAACCAATACTGCGCACCCAACTTCAATCTATTCTACAGAACCATAGTAATATAACAGCATGATACTGGCACAAAAGACATGTAAATTGGGATAAGAGTCAACCATAGATGCCAGGCAGCTAGGATTGTGTATGGAGGGTGAAGAAATGAGGAGGGATTAAGGGAGAGCATGGTGGAGAGGCAAATATAGGAACAGAGTCCAGGGATGTAAATGTTTAAATGGGGAAAGGGGAAAGGGAGGAAGGAGAGTAGTTGGAGAGAGATACAAAGACATATAGAAATATACTTCTTCATTAGTTAATTAAACTATATTTAGAGGGAGAGGAGAAAAGGAAAGAGAGAGAGAGACAGGCACACAGACAGAGACAGAGAGAACTTGGACTAAAGTTTCCTTCTGGAGAGGAGAAAGCTTTATCCTGAAGTTTTAGTTGGTGGCAGGTAACTTCCGGTGTCAGTGGTGGGACACTCCCACCCAGTGAGTTGTTAATTAGGGGGAATCTATGTGGCCACAAAACAATTTAGGCTCTTTCCAGTGCTCTGGGTTACCTTCCAGAATGAAATGGTAAGACATTGTTGCTGAAGACACCACATGCTCTAGGCTCAGGATATTGAGAAATCAAGCTAGAACAGAGCTGGAAGCCATTGCCTTGCTAACTACTTATAATAGTGCTGGAAAGGGTTGTGTACTTCTGGGGGAGAAAAGTCATCCACAGACTTAATTAGCAGAGCATCCTGCACACTAACCAATCAATCAGCCAGGCAAGATATGCTCACAAGTGCAGTAGTGGCCCATAATATTTGAGGCTATCCAATTTCTGTCTGATTGATTTTAAGTCCTCTCAGTTATAGAGAATACTTGCTGAGTCAAAAAGACTTTGACGACCACTCTTTGGCTACATGGATACTCTGAACCCATCAAATTGCCTTCTAAATGTATATATTTATGGCCACTAATTAATGCTTTTTGCAAATTGATCAAAATAGCTTTTTTTTTGTACAGAGCGCAGTGAATACTGGGGAGACCAAAGACTCAAGGTAATGAGAAGAGAAATCCCAGTGCTTACCACTGGATGAATCATCTCTTTAATACCTAACAGGACTCAGGGAACATTACAGAGGGGTGGCAGAAAGAATATAAGTGCTTCTCTCACTGTTGGCCAGACAAGCTTCTCTGTAGAGATGGCTGTATACACTGAAGAGAGTCAAAAGTCATCAAAACAGAAAATAAGAAGCTGTTGAGAGCACAGCATGAGATGAAGCAATTCTATAATACCCTTCATGACTCAAGGAACCTTGTGAAAGAAGGGCCAGAAAACATGCAAGAGTCATAATGTAACAAGGAGTACTTTGGGTACTGACTTGTAGATTTATGACCTTAGAGTGGTTGCGGTTACCTCCATAAGATCTGCACAAAATTGAGCCAATCAATATTTTGACATAGAGAACAGAGGAGGACAAAAAGAGTGGCATATCAAAACAGAAGGAGTACTTTGAAACAGGGGTGTGTTCAGTGGAATAAAGGTGGGAGAGGGGAACAAGAATACAGTCCAGTTGCATTATGTTCATGTATTAAAATTATCAATAAAATGTTTTTAAAAGAAAAGATACTCTGGTTTGGACAAAATAAGAGTACAGTGATTTTTTTGGGGCATCTAGTACCTTCGCTTGAGAACTCAGAAAGACTCCATCCTACAGTTAATGAATACACTCAAACATATCATCTTAATTCTTAAACCAAATCCCAAAAGGATTTATTTTACCTACTGGTAATGTTACTGCCTATGTCAAAACAATTCAATATACTTTATAGGTAGATAATTATAATTCAGAATTCAAAATCTATTATCCAGAATATCATTAGCATAATAATTACTAGATATGCCATTGACACAGGCAAAATAATTAGTAAACTGACTAGTCAGCAGCCATAATAAAGAGATTATACCAATGATACTGAGGTAGTAGTAAAAGGATTAAAATAATGGTGATTATTATATTAAAGTAATGGAGAAAAGAGTGATATTTAAAAATAATCAATGCAAAGAAATGTGAGACAAGATGAGAACAAAGGATGTATGAAGTGCTTAAACGGTCTACTATATATGTAACTTAAATTCTAAAGAATGAGAAAAATGAGACAGAACAATATTAAAACAATACCCAAGAATAAATTTCAAATGTGACAAAAGACTTGAACCCACAGATTGAAAAAGTTCAAGCCTCACCTCTACACATTGTAGTAAAGTTATATGAAATATTGAAAAAGTAAAGAAAGAAAAT
This sequence comes from Zapus hudsonius, assembly GCA_004024765.1. Lineage (NCBI taxonomy): Eukaryota > Metazoa > Chordata > Mammalia > Rodentia > Dipodidae > Zapus > Zapus hudsonius. Next base: position 30,164 of record PVHP010013310.1, on the reverse strand, counting down.
AGATCTCCAATAAACATTATACAAACAAAGGACACTTATATTGAAACTTCACATAGCACCACACTATTTTGAACAATTTTAAGTTTGATCTTTTAAAAATAACTTCAAAAGAAAAATGGAGCTTTGTAAAAGGTGATTTAGTCATGGGAACTGCCCTTGGAATGGATTATTGCTGGATTGGATTACACCCCAGCAATAATCCATTATTATTCCATATTATTTCTCTTCTGAATGTATCACTTCCACTAACATATGTGCTTCTACTCTTGTGATGTCATCCACCATGACTGTCCCATTAATGCTGAACAGATGCTGCCACCACAATTTTGAACATCCTTAGCTGGTTGCTAAATTGAACAATCTTTATAATCATCCAGAAAAAGAAGACATTCTTGCAATTAGTTAAACTAAGATGGACATAAGACTTTTATCATTTTTAAATTTATTTTTACCTGATTGTGTTTATGCTATGTGCATGCATATGTGTGTAAATGTACATATGTATGCAGGTGTGTGTGTTTGTGTGTGCGTTGCATATTTGTGTGTAGGCCAAAGATAGCATGTTTCCATGTTCATTTTATGTATTGACAGTTGGTCTCATTGAAACCAAAACTCACTGATTTACATAGTTTAGCTAGCCAACTTGTCCCAGGCTGGGATTACAGGTGCACATGGTGCTAAGGTTTTAAACTCAGATATTTACTCTTGTATAGCAAATGCTTTACCCGTGAAGTCCCCTCCTAAGCCCCCTGGTATCTTACTTTCTAGCCAAAGCAACAGAAGATAAAACCTGATAAGGGTCTATTATAATTTCTCATGGACAGAGGGAGATCTGGGAAACAAATCATTGAAGGCATAAACTGGTGTAGTGCAATGGTGATTAGGGATGGTTGTGTGATATCTTTAATTTTGAAAGGACTTGCATTCTGTTCTTAAACAATTGAAGGCAAACGTTTATATGTGTAAATATATTTCAAAAATGAGAACAAAAAATGTTTTCCTCAAAATTAAATGCTTACTAGTTTTGGTATTAGTGCACTTATATGTTATTTGCTACAAAATTGATTATGTTCTTCAAAAGGACTATGGTGAGCAGAAAAAAAAATTTAATTTAATTTTTTAGTGGATAAAGAATAATTGATATAGAAGAAGACATAGAACTAAAATATTTGATAATGATAACACAAAATGGGAAAAAAGAAGTGTGAGCATAAAGATTTTAATTTCATTGTCCTGATTGGAAACAACAAAGGTATTGCTTAAACAAATTAAGTCTGCTAATGTATGTTAAAACTTTTATTCTAAAGGTTTGTAAATACAATATGTAATGCCCTCACCTGTTGTGGGAAAGGGAATGAGGAAAACGTGACTCAGTTCAGTGTAAGAAAGTGGGAGGAAAGTATCCAAGAAAAGACATGGTACATAAAAGACATAATAAGTGTGTGTGGTTAAGAGTCATCTATTAATAGACAGGGATGCTCAGATTGTCTGTTCCCTCAGACTCTGAAGAATCCATAAATTTAACTTAGAAATAAATACAGTATTTGAAATGCAATTGTATTTATATTTAAATTTACCAATCAATAGATTTTATATCAGCAGCAAACACTAAATTGACTTTTTTTTCTTTTTTTCTATTCTTTTTGTAGCCTGATATTAGCCGTGAGATGGAATCTGATATAATAGATGTGGTAAGTGGCCTTATGAGAACTTTTTTTAAAACAAATATTTCCTATGGACTATATTGTTTTTTATAGTAGGGCACTATATAGCTATATTTCCTCTACTACTCCCTATGAGTTATTAATTATAGTGAGTATTTAAAATATATTTTGTTTTATTCTTTTGTGGAATACAACTTAAATTGAATAGAGCAAGGGAAAAATAAATTTTTCTTACAGTATAGTTTATGATATGTAAAAAAATAAACAACACAGTGAATATAGAGTATCATATTGGGAAAATATGAGCAATGTCTTTTCAGCAAATTTTGAAACTAAAACTAGTTTCTTCATTTACGTTTCTGATTTGAGCCATTCTTACTTTAATAAATGACTTCCTTTTGTGAAGCTTTCTTTTGTCAGGGACTATAACTGTTCTTTGTGGGGTTCAATCACCCAAGAAAATAGTCCTGAATTATATTTTATGAATCTAAATTATACAAAATTATTTTTAGCAAATATTGTTTTATAGGCTTTCATCTTCATAAATATATCACTGCTGGGAATTTTTTTCCTCAAACTCACTAATTAAAATCTTAAGTCTACTCCTATTACCTACTGTGATTTTTGTTTAGAAAAAAAACATACTTGATAGTCCATACTAGATTTACAGATGGCCTGAGATATTTAAATGTGGCTCAATAAAGTAGAAAGTTAACTTTACACTTTTTCTGTATTAAGCCAGTACTCATCTGGAGGAAATTTAAGAGGCTCAATCATTTGTAATTCCACATGACTTAAGAGCCACTTTGTTGTCAACCATATTGCTTAGCAATCATTTTAGGTCAAAGGTATCATGTAATATCAATTTCATTTCTAATAGTAAGTACAGAAAAGACCAATTTGTCTTATAAGTGATTTTTTTCCACTTTGAGGTTTATAAGTCATTTGTTTTGCTTTAATATTTATTCCTTGCCTAACTGAAATGTCCCTAAATGTGTAAAAATGTTAGCTATCAGGTTTTGCTTGAATAAGAAACATTTGAAGGCTTTTTGATGTTTCTCATTTTAATTTTTTTTGTTTTTTTTTCAAGGTAGGATCTCTCTATAGCCCAGGCTGACCTTGAACTCACTCTTTAGTAGAGAAGATCCTACCTCTGTCTTCTGAGTGCTTGGATTAAAGTCATGTGCCTCCGACAATTTTATTTGTGTATATAATGTCTTTTGACTCTATTCTCCTCTTCCATCATCTTCTCTTGTTCCCCTTCAAGTACCAATGAATCATTTTTTCTTTCTATGTATGTAGTCCTCTTTTCTACTTTGATTTCTTTTTCTGTGTGTTACCTACTGAGTTTAATTATAGTTGCTTACATGAGCATGGGTTCGAGGTTATTTACTGGAGTATCAACAACATAACGATGTATTTGCCTCTGAAGAAAATGTCCCTTCTCCCCAAGCAGGTATTACCTGAAAATAGTTTCTCAGGGAAGTGTGGGTCCTCTGAAGAAGGTCACATTTCCATGATGAAATATTGCAATGCTCACTCATGTGTAGACCTTGTGCAGATATCCATATCTGCTGTGAGTTCATGAGTGTTACCACCATGTCAATTCTGGAAGATAGTGTTCCATAATTCTCATCCCCATCTTTGTTCTTTCTACCCATTCTCTACCATGTTCTCAGAGCCTTGGAGAGACTGATAATAAGCATTTAGTTTAGTGGTGATAACTCAACTGTGACTTATTCTCAGACATTGACCAGTGTGTCTCTGTAGCAACTGCTACCCTTTGCAATAGGAAGCTTAAAGTAACACTAATCTATGGGTAAGACAATAAACATTTTGAAGGCAGTTTCATGGGCACAATATATCCATTAAAGAAAACAGCAAGAGTAGATTTGGGGAAATGTGTTTACAGACAGATTTCCAAAAGCACATGTTGAAGTGACTCATGAGAACATAGAAGAAATTGCAGAACAAAAAGGAAGGAGAAAATAGATTACTTGTCATTGCTCCTATGGGCAACCATGCACTTGAAGTATTTATTTTAATTGGATATGAATTGAATTCTATTTTAGTAAGACACTAGAAGCTACCAACAGTATAGTTAAAAATGAAATAAATTCATATTATATATGTTTCATAAGTCATTGTATTTTCATATTACAAACTCAGAGGAGATCTTGTGGTTGAGATGCTTTCTTAAAATTCATAAAAAAGACTTCATTTATTTCCTTACACCTGTGCTATGTAAACTGAAAAGGTGTAGCATTTGTAAGTGAATGAAAAAAATTCCATTTATAATATCTATTTTTTAAATATGAGGAATTAGTCTTTAAAATGCTTTTTCTCAATGTTTTAATAAGCATCATTTGCTTATTGCATGTTTTTTTTCCTTTTTAACTTTTTGTCCAAGAACAACACACACTGTTTTCTCTCTCTCTGTCTCTCTCTCTCTCTCTCTCTCTCTCTCTCACACACACACACACACACACACTCACTCACTCACTCACTCATACAAACACTTTATTTTTATTGACCCTTCAGAATTTTTCTTACTAATGATGTTATATTTTATTCTTGTTCTGTTTTACTTCCTTATTGTATTACTCTTCTTATTGCTATAACATAATACTTGGCCAAAGCAATTTAAGGAAGAATTTATTTGGATTACAATTCAAAGGAACAATCTATTATGGCAGGGAACTCATGGTGACTGTAGTATGAAGGTAGTTGGTTTCACTGTGTCTGCAGATGGGAAGCTGAGAAAATGTATGCTGGTGCTCAGTTTGCTTTCTTTTTTTATGTTGTCAAGCACCCAAATTTATGAAATGGTTCTGCCCGCATTTATTGTAGGCCGTCCTATCTCAGTTAACCTAAATTACAAACTCCCTCACAGACATGCTTGGAAGCTGCTTTCCTAGGAGAATCTAGATTTTGTCAAGTTGACAATGCCAACCATTCACAAGTCCACCCATTGCCAACTTGACAAACATAATTGTCTACTTCTTGTTTCCATAAGCACACAGCCATCTCATAATGTAAAATTTATTCAGTCCAACTCCAAAAGACTTCATTATCTTTACCAGTTACAATAGTGTTCATAATTGAGAGTAATATTTCTTCTAAGACATGGGAAGTCTCCTAACTATGAGCCTCTATAACATACAAAAAGTAGTTATAAAAATACAACATGTAATGACATAGAGCAAACATATCAATTCCAAAAGGAAAGAATTGGAGCATAATAGGTAATGATTAGATGAAAGCAGGACTTAAACTGAGCAGGGAAAATCATCAAATCCTGAAGCTGCAAGTTGGGCATCTGGGACTCATGATGGAATCATCTGTTTTCCAAAGGGCTTGGTACCACACCCTTCCAGCTCTGTTGACTGCTATATGCATAGCCTCTCCCTTGAATTTGATCCATTCTGTGCCTCAGTGGATATCAGATGTTCCTGACATCTGTAACAACTTGCATTTTAGGAATCACCTTCCTAGCTTCTCACAGTATCCTGTCAAAGTCTCCTGACAGAAAATCTAATTTTATTGCACATTGTGTGGCCTCAAACAAGAACTTTGGCACAGCCTCTGTGGTCCACCTGTTCTTAAATATTTCAGGTCTGACAAACTTGTACTATGTAAATAATCCTACCAAGTTCTGCTGAAAACTACAGATGTAGCCTGGACTCCTGGGAGCACAGTTGGATCATCCACTGTGTGCTAAGCCTGGGGCACATTTCCCTAGTTTTGTCTTTCAAACAGATTACTCTCCCAATGGCATTTTAGATTCCTTTATCTCCTTTCAAATGAATTTATGTTTTCAAAAGCTAGAATGAGTTGGGCCTTGCCCTAAGGGTACATTTCCAACTGTCCTAGTACAGAGAGGGAGATTTCTTCTTTAAGATGCTAATCTCTTTAAGAAGTATTGTTGCTTTCTTAGCACTTTCTCATCATCAAATTAAATGTTGCTCACACTCCTTTCTATGCCAACTTCCCAATATCATATCTTTCAGTTCATACTCACTGTATGTCTGATTAAGAAAAGTGACTAGTAGCTATTCTCAGCCTGGTTTTGATACTTCCTCCACCAAATAAATCATGTCATTAATTTTGAATTCAACCTAATTCGATTTCTCAGGACATAGGCAGAAAGCAACCATATTCTTTGGCAGAATTTAACTTAAATGGCCTCTAACCAAGTTCCCAATAAAATCTTTGTTCCTCTGTGAAACCAGATAAGCCAGGCCTCCACTCTTATATTTTCATTTCTTTTCGCATTCTGCTCTTATAAATCCCCACCAGAATGGCCTTATTAAGCTTTGCTTATAGCATCCTATGACTTCTTTCACTCACAACTGCAAACTATTTTACATTCATCCCAGTTCCAAAAGCCAGTGAATCAAATGGTTAGGTTTATCACAATAAAAACCCTATTTCTTATACCAATTTTCTGTATTAGTTACTTTTCATTACTACAACAACATGCTTGACAAAAGTGACTCAAGGAAGGAAAGGATATTTTTACCTCAGTTTGAAACTATAGTCCATCATGTCAATGAAGGTGACTAAAGCTTGAGGTAGCTGTTCACATTGAATCTGTAGTCAGAAAGCAGAGAGATAAATGCTTGTGCTCAGCTCACTTCCTCCTTTTTGTGTGTAAACTGGGACCCAACTTCATGGAATGGTGCCATACACATTCAGAGTGGGCCTTCCTAACTTAATTCAGTCTAGAAAATTCCTCACTGACATGCCCAGACACTTGTCTTTTAGATGATTTTACAATTTGTCAAGTTGACAGTCAAATATAACCATGACCTTCCCATTTAAAAAATATTCCATTTATTTATTTGAGAGAGGGTGAGAGAGAGAAAGAGGCAGACAGACAGAGAGAGAATGGGTGTGCCAAGGCCTACAGCCACTGCAAATACACTCCAAACACATGCTCTACCTTGTGCATCAAAGTCATCTCACATTTTGGCTATTAGATGAGACATATTATTTTCATTGCTTTATAATTTTTCAGTTTTTAAATTTTTTGTTACTATTTAAACCTTCTTATTGACAACTTCTACAAATATAAATAGTATAGCATGGTCATAAGTCTTTCCCACAACCATCTCCTTTCCCCCTCCCAAATCACTCTACATTGAATCATGTCTTCTTTTCATTTAGTCTCTCCTATATTTTGATATAACTTTCCCTCCTATTACCTAGGTCTGGTATAACTAGTGCCATCCACTGTGAGGTCATGAATGTCTAAATCACTTTGTGTCTGGAAGACAATATTCCAAAGGTCTCCACCCCTTCCTTTGGCTCTTACATTCTTTCAACCAACTCTTCTCCAAAGGTCCATATATTTACTCTTTCTTAGAAAAAAGTTTTACAAGTTCTCATTTTTCTGCTTGGTCATTGTCATATATTCATTTTTGTTTGAAGAACTTTCTTTTGTGTTTATTGTAGGCTGACTCTCCTTTATCTCCTTCATTGCTGGGTACAATATTATTGCTTGACAGTTTGATCCTGCAGATGAAAATCACATGCCACTCTCCTCTGACCCGTGAATTATCTACTTTTTTAATAGTAAACTTATTTTTAATGAGTAGAAGAGGGACAACCCAAAATACAAATAAAAAGTATAGTATAGTAAATGCATAAATCAGTAGCATAGTCATTTATTACTGAGCTTTATGCTCTATATCTAACTGTATATGCTATTCTTTTATAAAAGACTGTGGTATACATTTTATAATAGCATCACCAATACTACAGATAATAATTTGTAGCAGGATGTTATGATAGCAATGATGTCAATACACAATATGGATTTTTCCTTTCATGTATAAATTGTCTGTTATCATGTAATACACAACTACAATGCTAAATAATGATACTATCAATATCATCTAGACAACAAAAGGTTTACATCTCAGTTGTTCTGTTGGGTCTGTGAATTATTTTCTAAAAAGCTGACTTTCAGCTGAATTGGCATACTCTTATGATTATTTCTTTGTTTTCTCTTCTTGCCTTAAGAATCATCCTATCTATTGCCCTTGAGAGTTCAATAATGATAGGTCTTGGGGGAATGAGACTATAGTTTAGTGCTTGAACATTTTCCAATTATGTACAAAACCTTGGACTCAATCTCCAGCACTTATCAGGGTACAATTTTGGTCAAATTTGACAGGTGACCATTGGGTTACCTTTACATAGATATTTGTTTCTTCTAGGTTTGGGAACTTTTCTATTAATAATTCTTGGAATGAACAAGCTTCCAACCCTTTTGATATACTCAAATTCTTTTTGAGGCCAATGCCTAAATATTTGGTCTTATAAAATTCCATAAGCTTTTTTTTTTTTTTACTTCATTTTTGTCTCTTCTGACTGTATTTTGAAAGGGTCTGTTTTCAAGCTGATTAGTTGATCCTTTAGTTTAATCCATTTTACTGACAAAGCTTTTTATTCAATTTTTAACTTTCCAATATGTGTGATTACTATTCTTTAAAAGTGCTTTCATTTCTGTTTTCTGCTAGTCTTGATTCTTATTTTCTTTATATTTATTGAGTTTCTTTCAAACAAACACTTTAAATTCTCAATATTAGTTTTCTCCCATTTTTACTGCCTTTTCAATTTTTTGCCATGTGATTTCCACTTTTACATGAGGTTATAACTTCCTGAAACTTTTTCATGATTGTTTTCATGTAATTGTACCTTGATATTGAAGACATTTTTGGAAATTGAAAGTTTATTTATGAATTAGAATCTTTGCCGTATGGTCTTTGGCCTATCATTTAGACATCCTAACATAATGCTTATTTTCTCTGGGATTGTTTTCACTGCAAGTGTTTCAGGACTTTATAGTACCCTAAGTACTCCTCTTCTGAGTCTGGTGATGGTATATTGTTATTGTTTTAACACTAGAGGGAGATACCAGCACAAGTTTGTCCTAATACTACATTGATGTATTCAGCATGATTGTGGGAGTTCCCAGAGCATAGTTTTTCTACCTGTATTTGAAATCAGAACAAAGTATTGTCACTAGCCTATCGGGATACTGTCTGAAATTTTTTCCCACTCTGTAAAATCATTTGGTAGGGTTCAATCTTGGGCTAATATGTTATATTTTATTTGCCAATGTTTCTAAGCTTTATCACATTGTGAGCCAACAGCTTGCTAAGATCAGCTCAGAACTTAGAAAGAACAAATACCCACATTACTATGTGTTACAAAGTTCTGATGTAAACTTGTGGCCCATAACCTCTGCAGTTAGTCATAGGTGATGTTTGATGGACTAGAAATCAAATAGACTTAATATTGTCTTCTGGTACTACAGCTTTTCCAGTCAGTCTATGCTAGGTATCCCTGGGGATTGGGAACTGTTAGGCTCTGCCCAATGTTAGATTTAACAATGCCTGATGCTTACTACCTTGTCCTTCCCCCAGCAAATGGAATCTTCTTACACAAAATGTTGTTCAAGGCTAGAGTAGTAGTGTTATTGAAGTCAATCCCTTATCCACCAAAGCTGATGTTTCACAGGATCAAGCCTGATTCTCAAAGCTTCAAGGAACTGCAGAGACATAAATGCACGAAGCCCAATACCACAGCTGTTTGTGTGACACAGAACTGAAACATATGTCTACCCACTGGGTTTCAGGTCTCTGCCTGTGCTAGCAAAGGGTTGGGTTTCTGTCTCCAATCACCTGCCTGAAAATGCAAACTAAATGGATGGATGGTAGAGATAGTGCCTTAGACACCAAGGCTGATGAAAATTTGGGTTGTACCTCAGTATTATACCTTTGAAACCTGTATATTTCTGGGGTTGGTAGTGCCCCTGGCCTACTTCAGACTGACCATGACACAGGTTGAAACTTAAGTCTGTCTTTCCAGTGCACTGAAGATGATCAGAATTAGATATTACATCCATAAACCTCTAGCTTTGGTTTGGGATCTTAGATTTTCTTCTGGTTTCAGGTTTCATCATGGCACACATGTCACAGAGCTTCAATGCAAAGTCATGTGGTAGTTTTCATGTCCTGCTCCTCCTTGGGTAGAATCTTGTTGCTCTGATATATGATCTTGGGGGAGTGGCAGTAGAGTGCATCTTTGTGCCTTCTTTCTTGAGGTGGGGGTTGTTGAACTTTGCCCATCACTGGGTTTACCATTTAAAAGCTGGTAACGAATTTTAATTATAAGGTGTGAAGTTAATTCTCTTTTTCTGCTGATGAAATGAGGAAAGAATAACATAGGCACCTTTTATCTTCTACAATACATCTTTTCTGCTTATTATAATAAAGCCAAATATTCTATGGTCTCCAAGCTGGCTTCCTTTTCTCTTGTAAATGCAGTTTGGTATATGAACAGTTTTTCAAATGGTTGTGGGTCTGGAGAGATAATCATTACAGCATCTTAACTTACATATTGTTCCCCTTTTATCCACTTATTCTTAATTAATGTTTTTCATTATATTGATCTAGGAATTTTAGAAGTTTTACATTTTATAGTAATTGCTTAGTGTCAATATAACATGCATTGTTCATTATGAAGTTATTAAATTTATCAATAATTTCTTTCTAATTACACATACAGTTTCACATGCTCTTGTGCCTTTGTGAACTTCTCACGTTTACCATATTGCCTAGAATTTGACAATGATTACAATTTTATATATGCATTTTATCTTCTTTTTTGAATGTATATATATGTATAGTATGCAAAGATGTGTGTATGTGTATTAATAAGTGTTCGGGTACATGAATTAGTGTAAGTTTGAATGCACGTGTGTATGTATGTGTCAGTGTGTATGCATGCATGCACATGCACGCATGGGAGCATGCTATTGGAGACTAGAGGACAACCTCAGATGTCATTCCTCAAACTGTTTTTGAGAAAGAGCCATCTCTCTTTAGCACAGAGCTCACCAATTAGAGTAGCATGGCTAGTCAGGGAACTAAAGGGATCCACCTGTCTCCTAAACCCCAGTGCTGAGTTTACATGTGCTACTACACACAGAATTTTATGTGGGAACTGGACATCAAACTTGGATTCTTGGACACATAATCCACTTTGGCAACAGATTTACCTCCCCAGCTTCCCTATTCTTTTATATCACCTACACTTTTTTTTAACCTTCTCATGTTTGTCAGAAACAGAATTCCATTCAAAAGAAAAATTCTAATATTAAAAAAATGAAAGACAATGAATGGATTTTTTTTTCTTTTTAGTAAAGAAATAAATTTGTTTAACAAATTTCTTGCCAGAATATCTTTGTGAATTTCTGGTATAAATACATAGTAACCCAAATATGTTTGTTTTCCTAAAAACACAATTAATAAAAGAAATACAGCTTAGAGCTTCCCTAAAATAATTTAGTTTTAGACATTGTATTAGCATTCTCATTACTGTGACCAAAATAAGTAAATTTTTAAGGTAGGAAAAATTGTTGGTTCAGTTTCAAAAGTGTCAGTCTCTCATGATGAAAACAACATAGTAGATCAGAGTAGTTCCCATCATGTTGTCTGGGTAACCTATAAAAAAGAAATAGAGGAAAAATTCAATAAAGATATAATCTATGTAGGGATAATCCCTAAAATAGAGCCCTATCTTCTACTTTTTACTATCTCCTAATAGTAATGTCATATTGCTCACGGAACTAAGCCATTCATCAGATCAGAGGTGTCTGTATGCTATTATAGTGCTTTATTAGTTCTCAGGCATTCCTACTTGAGTTAACAACTAAAATTAATTATTGCATAAAAGACTTTTGAAAATGACAAATTCATTAAATTATTATAGTCATGATTTGTTCCTAAAATGCTAATGGAAACAAATGCTAACTCATGATAATGTTCATAATTATTTCCAGTAAACTCCATTTTCTAACTGAAAACCACACAAAGAGAAAATTATTTGCTCATGTTGCAGAAAACTTATTAGTGAAATGGTAAATACTCATTCCTAGATGTCTCTGGAATACCATTCAAGAGAATTAAAAAGCAAATTTATATAGTAAGTTGATTTTTTTTAATTTTTGTGATTCATTCAGTCAGTTATTTAGTCAATCATTTAATGTCATACTATAGAATTAATCCATGTCTCACAGACACAGGCCAAGTCGTCTGTCACTCAGTTATACTCCCAACCCATAAATTGCACTTCAAAATGATAAGAATAGATTACTCAGAATCTACATCCTGGGTATTCTGCATATTTATCAGAATACAAAACTTAAAAGCAAAATTTTATGGCATAATTTATTTTAAGTATATTTATCTCAGTGAATGAAACTTAGTTTTACTCAAGAAATCATTGGCCTTACACATTACAATGTTTTCACCATATTAATGGAACTATCTTTTCTTTGTGAAAACATGAGAATAATGTCAGATGTTTCAATCTGAGTCTGTGGGTTAGTTAGGGAGTTGCAGCACGCATCAACTCCCTGTTCGCCCACGGGGCCGGGTGAGCAGAGGCTTGGAATAGCTGTGAGTCAACGAGAGATGAGACTCTTGGGAAAATGCGGCAGTTCTCATTTTATTGTATAGATAGCAGTTGTTTATATAGAGAAAAGTCAGAGGTAGAAACATAGGAAGCAAGATCTGTGAGCATCTCATGAGTTTGATTGGTAGGGGACAGTATCATTTGGATACCTATTTTGCATAGATAAATTGAGGGGGCTATGTGACTATACATGGACATGTATAGAATTGTGATGTCAGTAGAGGAAATGTAACCTTATTGTTTAGGTATGTTATTGCAGCTGGACTAAGTTTAGGCCTTGAATTGCCTGCTAATCTCAGGGGACAGCTGTGGCCTGCCTGGCGGCTGGAGTGTTCAGGATTGCTAAGATTTATAGGGGCCCTCAGACTTTATCTCAACTTCCTTATAAGGAGGAGACAGTCCTAGAAGCCTGTCAGACTCAGCAAAACCCTACATCCTCCATGCCTCGCAGCAGGGTCCCACATTTCAAGTTGCTAATCTCATCAAGAAGAAATATAAAATGATTTTTACATTTCTGTTTTAGGCAATTGTAAAGTTTTATATTTTCAAGGATTACTAAATTTTAGTATGATGGACAAGATGTTAGTAACAATTTTATCTAAGTAAATATTCTGAAAAGTTGTAGACTAGGGTATGAGAAAAGACTTTGGAATAGGACATGTTGTTGTGGAATTGAACTCTGGTAGAGCTTAGATTTTCATAATGATGCAGGAGATCTCAGGATTATGAGCCCCAAAACCATGGGCTCTTGTTCAAGATATCAAAGATTTGAAAAATATGGCCACAGAGAAGAGGTATTTATGAGATTTATTTTAGGTAGAGTTGAAGTAAGAGGTAAAACAAATAGTAAGAATGTGCCTAAGTCAAAAGATGTTCACCTTTTCTCAGAAGGAGCGAGGAAACTGGGGAAAAATCTCTCTTTACCTCAGAGGTTTGAATCAAGTCCTTTTAGAAATTAGGCATCCAACTAGGATGAGCCTCATTGCCAAATTCAAGTGTGCAAGAAAGTCCCAGATGCACAAAGTTGTCCATGCATCTAGATTTCATTTGCAAAGTCAATATGGCCGTGGTGTGCCCACTCTAATTCTCTCTTTCCCTTTCTCTCTCCCTCCCTCCCGCTTCTCTCTAGCCCCCTTCTCTCCCTCCCTCACTCCCAAATAAATAAAATATTTTACAAAAAGAACTCAAAATATTTAAAATCTGTATACCGCTATATATCTATCTAATCTATCATATATCTATCCATTAAAAGAGAGAACTCAATAAAACTGAATACCAAAGATCAAATGATCCCATCACCTGTACAGCTGTTCTCACTACAGAGAACTCAGGTGGATTCCCATAATCTGTACAGCTGTTCTCACTATAGAACACCCAGGCGAATGCTATCACCTGTATAACTGTTCTAACTACAGAGCACCCAGGTGGATCCCCTCACCTGTAAAGATGGTCTAACTACAGAGCACCCAGGTGGATACCATCACCTGTACAGCTGTTAATACTACAGAACACCCAGGTGGATCCCATCACCTGTATAGCTGTTCTCACTATAGAGCACCCAAGTGGATCCCATCACCTATACAGCTGTTCTAATAACAGAGTTATTAGACAGAGTTGATGATGCCATCCACATAAGGAAAGCAAAGGAGAAGGCATACCGGACTTGAACTCAAACAGAGACTGTTTATTGAGCACAGCGGGGGGCACCAACCAGGATGTCCCTCTGGATGGAGGTTTTGCACTGAGAGTAGGGGAAATGGAAATGGAGAGTATGGAAATGGGTGGGAGTGGGGGTCAGGAAACATTTATGATTCTCAGAAGTGAGGCAGGGGTGTGGTTCAGTGAATGGGAGCTTGTACGGTAGAAAACACAGGGACACCCATGAAAAGATCACGGTTGGGGAGATGAGGCAAAAGGCCAGTGTTATAGTATTCTGTGAATAGAAGAGAATGCCAAATCATACTAAACCCACATGAAATCTATTGGACCTCTTTATACTGATATTAGAATTTGTAAACATTACAAATGTTGTGAACTGCCCCATTCTCATTGTTCACTAAAAAGAAAATAAATAAATAAAAATCAGGGAAGCAAGGGAGACCCACACAAAGCTGCTATGAGAAGAAAGCAGAAAGTTGAACTCTAACATTTCATATTTTGAAAATCTTTACTCAGCAACTAGTTGAATGAACATATTTAGGGTTTAAATGAGAAGAAATATCTAATAATGTATATGGAATGACTTCTATGATGTTTTAAGTGAGAATACACCACCTCTGTGTAAGAAATTATATATAATAACATAAACAGAGCTTCTAATATTTGTCAAAATAAGTGGAAAAGTGAAAAAAACATATAAAAGGAAAAAAGAAATGCACAAATGAAATGACTTTTGAAAAGAAGTATGAGGGTCCAATAAGTATGTCCAATAAGGATGGTTTGCTTGAATTGACACAGTTAAACCCATTATTTTGAAATATAGTTTATTTATTCTTTCTTTCTTTCTATGAGAATTAGAGGGGGAGATAGAGAAAGAGGGAGAGAGAGAGAGAGAGAGAGAGAGAGAGAGAGAGAGAGAGAGAGAGAGAGAGAGAGAGAGAGAGAATGGGCACACCAGGACCTATTTGCCACTGCACATGATTTTCACACTCATGTGGTATTTTGTGCTTTCCTTGGATACTGGGGGATTGAACCCATAACAGCAGGCTTTGCATCTTTCCAACCACAAACCCATTATTTTGAAGAGTTCATTTACAGTAATGAAATATGAAAACAGCCCATGAGCCACCTAAGCCAGGGATAAATATTTTCTACTGAAAGCCTATTGGTGATTACAATGATAAAACTAAGAAAAAAATAACTAGTTATGGCTCTTTGGAATTTCTAAACTTAATTCATAATTATTTTACTGCCTTTGAAATACATATTAATTAAGTAAAATATGTTTAATAATAGCTTCTCAAAAAATTCAGGGATTTACAACTCATATTTTTCTCAACTATTTTTTAAATCCCCAGTTTTTAATCAACTTCAAGTTCTGAATTGGGATAAGGCTTAGTAATCATGTACCAAAATATGCTAAGAATAATAAATCAAAGATACCTACTTTAATGATATGAAATCTTTGAAATGGTGAGATCATGCTCAAAAGGAAAAGAGCAACAGAAAGTTGCTTTTTGTAGCAAATTTTCCATATTCACTACCTCCTTTTGAAGTAGAGAGATAATTTCTTTTATTAATCAGATTTTATTTTATCAACAATTACATTATTCATTTGAAATTAAATAATATATTTAAAATTACTCATTAATTTTTTAAATGAAAATTTCTAGTTTTTCAAATTCCCATTTAAGATATGTGTAAAAGAAGTAATTGAAAATTATTATGAGTTTTTTTGAATAGGTTACAATTGACTTCCTATAATTTTATGAAGCAAGTATTTTTTACTATTCTTCTCATGTGAGAAAATTGGTTATTTCATTGTGTGTATAAAACATGGCATGTAAAACCATGGTAATACTGATACATTGAATAAGAAGAGATTTTGAAAAATCATGCGATTTATGGTAATTGACCTATGATTTTCATTGATTATTTGCTCCTTCCAAACCTGAAACATTTATCTGGTTGGCTAATTTTATATGTCCCCTTTAGGTTCCTATGTATTTTACATTTCAAGCTGTGATGTGTGAAATTGGTTTGTATGGGCAAGAGCATGCTTAACAACTGCTAATCAAATTTAAAGGGGATGCCACCTGTATTATAATTTAGTAGCCAGGAGTTAGTTCCATCTCTACCTTTCATCTTCATATGTCCTTTTAAAATGATTTAGTAATAATAAAGCTCAGTGATAAAACAGTTAACTTCTAGTTGCTGGGATAAAACATAAAAACAGAAGCAACTGATGGTAGAAAAAGATTCATTTCAGGCTTACAGTTTTTAGGGGAAGTTTCATTATAGTGGAGCTAACTGGCTCAATTTGTGATACAGCAGAAAGAAAATAGCAAGAGCAAGCTTGCTCTGAAAAGCCATCAACCTCAAGGTCCTCCCCTAGTGATCCACATCTTTCAGCAAGCTTCCATTTTCTAAGGGCTCAACCTGTTGAGGACTAAATAGAAGGCTCAATTACAAACACTTGTGGCTACGGAAGACATTTTTCGTTCAATCCACCACAAATAGCTGACAAAAGTAATATATTTCTTTTATGAAATTTTTCAATTGATATAGAAGTAAAATGAAGTTGGCCTTATCTATCTTTGAACCCCCAACAAAATCTGACATCATATAAGGAGCCACTATTACTATGGATTAAATTTTGGCCATTTCTCTACTCTAAACATTAGATAAAACAAAGAAGATGACATGTATCCATTATTAGAAATGAAAATGAGATCATAAGATAACATTACTTTGAAAAATATCTCAAATATTTTGGCATATGCAATTTTTTTCTTAATATATATTTTATATTTTAGCTTATTAAAACATAAATTTATTTCACAGATTTATTATATACAACTTGATATTTAAAATTACATGCATGTCAAAAATATGGAATAAAATAACATACCTATAACATCATATGATGTTTCACTTTTCCTCCCTCATGATAAGAAAAGTTACTATGGCTTCATTTAGAAAATATGAAAATAATATACTATTATTAACTATATTATGCTATGCATTGGATATATTGATGCTCATCCTACACAATTCCTTTTGAGTATCATTTGACTAACATGTCCCCTTGCCCTTCACCCAACAGTTAATTCTATTGTTTTAATATCTCTATATATGATCAAGCTCCTTTTTAATTCCACCTGTAAGTGTATCCATGCTTTAGCAATTGAGAAGTTCTCCTCTTTTTTTGAGGCTGAATTGTGCTTCATTACAAACACACACACAGACACACACAGACACACAGACACACACACACACACACACACACACACACACACACACACACACACACACACAAAATCTTGTTAACGTTTCCATTACTGGATTCCTGGATTTGTTCCTATATCTTTTCTTTTTTAATTGTACTGCAGTGAACATTAGAATGTAGATATCTTCACAAGGTATTTTCATTCATATATCTAGGGACCAATTTCCTACTGTGTGGCTCCACCTCCTAAAGATTTCACAACTTTCTAAAACCGAGTTATTAGCCAGGGACCATAGTATCCAATCACATGAAGCTATGGGACACATTTTACATTCAATCCACTACAGTGATATTTTCCTAACTGACATTTTATAATCCAATTCTGGGCTGTCTCCAGCTCAGTTGGTAAAATATTTGTTTAGCAGTTATAAGACCTGAGTTCAAACTCTAGAACCCATATAAAAAATTATCGCCAGAATGGCACATGTGTACAATCATTGCACTGGAGAGGTTGAGGCAGGCAGATGGACTTTCTGACCAACCAATATACTCTAATTGGCAAATTCCAGGTCAGTTAGAGTCCTTGACTCAGAAAAGTTGAATGGTACTTGAGGAATGACACAAAAGATGAATGTTCTTGGCCTACTCACACTTGTACACACACACACACACACACACACACACACACGAACATACATACAACCAAATAATTAAAAGAAATAAAATTTTAGTGCACAGTATTATGCCAAATATTATGTTCATATTTCCTTTTGGATATATTTAAGGGTATAGCATTATTATCCCTGAAAGTTATAGTCTCTGAAGAATGTATATTTTGAGGATATGTGAAGACCTTATGTTTTCCCAGTGTGAAAGTAAAGAGTAGCAATATAGCATGCTTGTGGTGCTGCCAACTGGTACTTGGATTGGCAGTGGGAATTCATGCAGCAGCAGTAGTAGCCTGATTGGAGGCAGGGACTGGGCTTGCTGCAGCTTGACAGGATCGAGTCAGTGCATTTGAGTGAGTTGAAATTAAAGCGTTTTAAAATGGCAGGCAATTTGGCCTTCTAGATAGATAGGAGATGAAAGGGCATCAGCCAACTTTCCAAAGCTTGGCCATGTAAAATCAGCAAGATGTCTACTTCAAAGACTGGCACACATGAGAATACCTAGGTCACCCTGGTTGGTAATGAAATCTCTATTGTGAAGAAATATTGCAGATATTTTCCTCTTGTTTCACAATATGGATTTCACCGACATCAAAAGGAATGGCTGCCAGGTGATTAACATTTACGATGCGAACCTGCCAGTACTCTAGGACAGTTGGGAAGTGTCAGCGGATTTTCTTCTGTCCGAGGGAGACTTTGGCAAGGAGACTGAGCAGTAGTAGGACTGTGGAGAAGAGATCTTGATGGTGACACTCTCTGCTGTGACTGAGAGGGCAGCTGTTTCCATTAAGACCATGAAAATACCTGGCTCCAAGTGTGGAGGTGAACTCAGTGATGTTGCACAGACTCCTTGTGCAGGCTGGATCTCTACTGGCTGAACCCTTGGTTGACTCTACCTATACAATTTATCCAATGCGTTTGTTTGTTTGTTTGTTTGTTTGTTTTGTTTGTTTTCCTCACCCTCTCAAACTGTTAGGGAGATCCTGTCCTTTACCTGGCTCCTTTGGCCAAGAGTGAGGGAGTAATAGCCTTGGTGAATTGTCCTCCTCTTTTCTCATACTACAATCCTGATTGGACACAATTGATGGATGCTGCTTGTGGTTTGAGTTTTTTTTAATTCATTTTAGAATTTTAAATCTATGGCTTCTGAAAACTGGTCCCTGTCTCTTTTTCCCCACTTGTCCCTTGTGTTGTCCTCAGTTATCCATAGACCTCAACTCTAAACATCTTTTGTATAGACTGGGGACCAGCCCCCTTGTCCAGCTAACTCTTCCCAAACCAGCTCGGGTGGAGGGAATGTAATCTAATGCAACGGGTTCTCATCTGGAGCCACAATAAGTACAGCCACAAATAAATAGGTACAAAGCCACAATAAGTACAGCCAAGGCATAATAACAGAGAAAGGTTTAATACCTGGAGAAGGCAAGTGGAGCACAAGAATCATTTCCAAAGCACCAAGCACCAAGGAAAGGAAGGATTGGGATTTGTTGGGATTTGTTAGGTGCCCTATACATATTCAAACAGGGGCAGACCATTTCCAAATATGTTGAGGTTATAATTTTTAAAAAGTAGCAGACACATGCTTATGTATGCTTAGTTCAAATTAATGGCACACATATGTAAAATGTAAAAATGGAAAGCAATGTCACTGGGCATGCCCATCTTGTGTCATAGGTTTTTTTTTTTTTTTTCGAAAAATAAAGGAAAAAATATTTTGGAGGTACATTAACACAGGAGTCTAAATGTGAAGTGTTTGCCTGGCACAAGAAGAGGATGTGAAGGGAGGTCTTCTTCCTCTTTAGGTATATAACAAGGTCCTAATTTTAAATGTAATGATAAATTAATATTTACCTTGTTGCTATGTCTCCCTGTGGGTAGGAGATTCTGATTGATGATTATTTTCTTTTAGTCACTTATGCCTATTTTGAAATTTCCCTGAAAAGATATTTCAAAATTAATTATTATTTAGAATATATCTTCATCTTTTCTCTTTCCTTTACCTGTTACCTACACCACAACTGAGACTAGCAAGCAAAGCCCAATTTTGCATTTTGAAACTTCAGAGTTGAGTCACTCTGGAAAAACTTTATTGTTGGAATTATAAATACATGTTTCATTCTCACTTGTAAGTTTTGAAGTTTCTACCCCAATGCTTTTTGTTTTTTTAATGCTGAGTAATATTTAATATGTAATCACAAAGGTCTTATAAGTAATAATGAAATCATCAAAACTTGATTTATATTTAATATGCAATGCAAATGTTGAAGTTTAAAGTCAGGACTCATGATGTAGCCTGTAGTTACAGAATAGATATATCAGTACCAATGTAATTTGCAACATATTCCTTATCTCTCTCTTCTTAATATTGAAAAGTATTTCTTTTAGTTATAACCAAAGAATTAAATAAGTTCATAGAGGAGGCAAGATTTAAAATCAGAATGTCTAGATTTCTGTTTTTTTAAGTTAGTTATTTTTTATTGTCCATAATGAGTTACATTGTTTAGTGGGCCAACAATGAGTTGTTATCCCCAATTCCTCATTGCCCCCCCTCCCCATCCCCAGTCAGCTGGATATCCTCCTCCGTGGACCATCTGGATCAGCCTTTGTGGTAGGGGACCATGGGTAGCTTAGTATTCAGCCGGGTTCTCCTGACCGAAGTGTGTTGTTACTGAGGGGTGCCATGCCTCTGATAATCTCCCCCACCACGGCTCTCACAAACTTTCCGCCCCCTGTTCCACTCAGTTCCCTGAGTCTTGGTGGGTGAGTATTAAGGATGCTTTAATGTTGTGAGCTTAGGGGTTTTTGTGTTGAGAATCGTTGGTTTCTGTCTCACTGGCTTATCCTGTGTTGATTGAATGGTTGTGGCTGTGGGTCCCTTGTTCATCCCATCATTCTCTGCAGGGTTCCATATGGATCCTCCACGATATGACTGTGGTGGCTCATCTCTTGCCAGGATCTCAGCTTTCCACCTGCGGTCAGTTGGTAGGGTTATATGGGCAACAGCTCTCTCGCTGCATCCTGGAAAATACAAACACAATCTTCATCGGAGAGTGAGATCAGTATAAGTTAACAAATACACACAATTCTGGATTACCTAGATTCTATTTTTAGAAGCCTCCCCGTCAGTCACTCGCATAGTGCATCTTTTCTTGGGAGCCCAAAAATATGGGAATCGGTGCATATTGCCCTGAATCCCCAGTTCCAAACAAGGGTTCCCCCTCACTGAGTGGAATATCTGGCCAAATTTAATAGCTCTTGATTGTCTCCCCCCAGGCCCAGGCACCTCCACTGAACAAGTGCTCCTTTATTGGTTTGCTGTTCTATCCCAGTAGGAGGTGTGGTCAGCCTACTCATGGCTGCAGACTGTGTTTCATGCCAGTAGTCTGTTTACTCCAGCTGTCATTGATCTGATTCCCCTGGCAGCTTGTGTAGTGTCTTCCAGCACTGCACTAACTACCATCTGGGGGCTGGTTACCATTCCAGACCTCGACGAGTCTCTCAATGCTGATCAACAGCTTCTGTGGTTTCTTCAGCAACAGGGTTTTGCTTCAGGCCTGGGGAGGGCATTCAAGGACTTTGACAGAATTCTGTCTTGTTTTTGGAACTTCATGGGTCACATTGATCAACAGCTCAGTGAGGGAAGGAACCGGTGGCTGGGACCTGGGATTGTCAGACTGCAAAATTATTCACAGGCTTAGATATTCTCCCCCACTACTCATGGCCCCTCTTGCCAGTTGACACCCAATACTTTCTCTGTAAATTACAGTATGCTTGTGAGGATTTTACGTTTTTGAACCTAATTTGGTTTAGCCTCATGCTTAAATCATTCCCCTCTCCATTTCCCTTACACCTCATTCATAACCTCTCACTTCTTTCTACTAGTCTGCATAAAGAAAATGGTTATCCTGGTTAAGGACTACATATGAGGGAGATTACGCGGCGTTCGATTCTCTGTTCTTTTGAGTATTCGCTTAGTAAGATCTGCTCAAAGTCAGACAATTTTTCCCTAAATTTCGATGTGTCATTTTTCCTTTCAGCTGTGTAGAATTCCATTGCATAAATATACCACAGTTTCGCTGTCCATTCCTCCATGGATGGGCATTTGGGTTGATTCCAATTCTTGGCTATTATGATTTGAGCTGCTATAAATATAGTTGTACAAAATTTTCTGCATCGAGATGTGGCATCTTGGGGGTAGATGCCTAGTAGAGGGATAGCTGGGTCCATTGGTAGTTCAATGTCCATTCTGTCTAGGAGTCTCCACACTGCTTTCCATAGCGGTTGAACAAGTTTGCAATCCCACCAGCAGTGAATGAGGTTTCCTTTTTCCCCTCATCCTCGCCAGCAATGATTTTTGTTAGTTTTCTTTATGATTGCCATTCTGACAGGGGTAAGATGGTATCTCATTGTGGTTTTGATTTGCAATTCCCTGATGAATAAGGATGCTGAGTACTTACTTAGATGAGTCAAGGCCATTTGTGTTACCTCCTCTGTGAATTCTCTGTTGAGATCAGTGCCCCATTTTGTGAGGGGGCATTTTGTATTTTTGTTATTAATTTTTTTGAGTTCTGTAGATTCTGGAAATTAGGCCTCTGTCTGAATTGAAGCAGGCAAAAATCATCTCCCAATTTGAAGGGGTTCTATTGGCTCTGAGTATGGTTTGTTTGTCTGTACAGAAGCTTTTGAGCATGATCAGCTACCATAGGTTAAGTGTTTGTTGCATTTCCTGGGCTGCTGGAGATTTGCTCAGGAAATTTTTCCCTACTCCTATTTCATGTATAGTTCCTCCTATTTTTTCTTCCAGGGTGTTCAGGGTTACAGGATTTATATTAAGGTCTCTGATCCATTTGGAATTGATTTTTGTGCATGGTGAAAGGAATGGGTCTATTTTCATTTTTTTAACATGTGTTTATCCAATTTGTCCAGCACCATTTGTTGAAGATGCTATCTTTGGCCCAGTGTACATTTTTGCCCCCCTTGTCAAATACCAAATAACTGAAGTTACTTCCAATTAAAGCTGGGTCTTCAATCCTGTTCCATTGTCTGCCTGTTTTTATACCAGTACCATGCTGTTTTAGTTACTATGGCTTTGTAGTATGTTTTGAAGTCAGGGATGGTGATACCCACTGAGTAGGTTTTTTTTTTACTTAGAATAGTTTTAGATATCCAAGGTCTTTGGCCCTTCCAAATAAATTTAGAGATTATTTTTTCTATGTCTATGAAGAAAGAAGTTGAGATTCTTATCGGCATGGCAGTAAATCTGTAAATCGCTTTTGGCAGGATTGCCATTTTTTAATATATTGATTCTCCCTAAACATGAGCATGCAATATCTTGCCATCTTCTCACATCCTTCTATATTTCCTTCTTGAGTGTTTTGATATTTTTCTTATATAAATCCTTTACATCCTTGGTTAGTGATATTCCAAGGTATTTGATTTTCTTTGAGGCTATAGAAAATGGGACAGTCTCTCTGATGTCTTTTTCTGTCTGCTTGTTTTCTGCATATAGAAAGGCTACTGATTTTTGTGTGTTAATTTTGTATCCTGCCACGTCGCTGAAGGCATTAATCACCTTAAAGAGGTTACTGATACTATTCTTTGGTTCTGATATATAAAGGATCATGTCATCTGCAAAGTGGGATAGATTAATTTCTTCCTTTCCAATTTGTATCCCTTTTATGCCCTTCTCCTGTCTTCTAACTTGGGCTACAACTTAAAGCACTATGTTAAAAAGCAGTAGTGAGAGTGGGCAGCCTTGTCTTGTTCCTGAATTGAGTGGGAACTCCTTGAGTCGTTCCCCATTGAGTAGGATCTGTGCTTTAGGAGTTTTGTAAATTGTCTTTATTAAATTGAGGTATAGGCCATCTATGCCTATTCTTCCCAGAGCTTTGAACATGAAGTGTTGTTGAATTTTGTCAAAGGCCTTCTCTGCATCTATTGAGATAACCATGTGGTTTTTGTGGTTGAGCCAATTAATGTGATGTATTACATTTATCAACTTGTGTATGTTTAACCATCCCTGCTTCTATGGGATAAAGCCAACTTGGTCAGGGTGGATAATATTTTTGATTTAGCATTGTATCCGTTTTGGTAGGACTTTGTTCAGGATTTTTTGCTTCTAAGTTCATCAGAGATATGGGTCTATAGTTGTCTTTTATTGTTGCTTCCTTGCCTGGTTTGGGGATTAGGGCATTGGTAGCTTCATAGAAGGTGTTTGGATGCCTTCCCTCTTTTTCTATGCTTCCAACAAGCTTCAGAAAGAGTGGTTTCAGCTCTGTGATGAAGGCTTTATAGAATTCAGCTGAGAAGCCATCTGGTCCTGGGCTGTTCCGTTTGGGAAGGTTTTTGATTACATCTTCATTCTCTGCTGATGTGATAGATTTATTTAGTGCTTTTATCTCCTCTGGCTTAAGTTTTGGCAGTTGGTAGGTGTCCAAATACTTATCCATTTCTTCCAAGTGCTCTAATTTTATGGAGTAGAGGTTTTGGAATTATGACCTGATGATTCTTTCAATGTTTTCGGGATCTGTTGTGATCTCACCATTGTCCTTTCTGATTATGTTGATTTGGGCTTTCTCATTTGTTCATTTGATTAGATTGGCCAGGGGTTTGTCAATCTTATTAAGTTTTTCAAAGAACCAACTCTTTGAATTATCTATTTTTTAATCGTTTTCTTTATTTCCAATTCATTTATATCAGCTCTGATTTTAATTATTTCCTTTTGTCTTGCGCTCCCCGGGTTAGCTTTTTCTGTTTGTTCCAATGATCTTAGGTGGGTGCTTAGGTGATTGATTTGAGACCTCTCTGTCTTTGATATGAAGACGTGATTTAGCGCAATGAACTTTCCCCTCAGGACTGCCTTCATTGTGTCCCACAAGTTCTGATAAGAAGTGTTATCATCATCATTTATTACTAGGAAATTCTGAATTTCCTGTTTTATTTCTTGGATGACCCAATCATTTTTGAAGAGTGAATTATTCAGGCACCAGTACTTTGTGTATTTTCTGGATCCTGTTCCATTGTTAATTTCTACCTTTAATGCACTATGGTCTGATATGATACAAGGAGCTACATCAATCTTCCTGAATTTGTTTAGGGAAGATTTGTGACCTAAGATGTGGTCAATTTTAGAAAAATTCCCATGCACTGATGAGAAGAATGTATATTCTATGTCTTTGGGTTAGAACGTTCTGTAAATATCTGTTATCCCCAGCTGGTCAATGGTGTTATTGAGCTCCATTATGTCCCTGCTGATCTTCTGTTTGGTTGATCTGTCTAGAGCTGATAGAGGTGTATTAAAGTCTCCTACTATGATGGAATTAGAGTCTATTTCTGCTTTATTTTTGAGTAGGGTTTCCTTTATGAAATGTGTTGCACCCAAATTTGGTGTGTATATGTTTTTGATGATGATATCTTCCTGTTGGATCATTCCTTTGATGAGTAAGAAGTGACCATCATTATTCTTTTTAATTGATTTTGGTGTAAAGTCTATTTTGACAGAGATTAATGTAGCCACACCTGCTTGCTTTTTACTTCCACATGCCTGATAAACTGGTTTCCATCCTTTTACTCTAAGAAGATTGCTGTCTTTAGAGGTAAAGTGAGTTTCCTGAAGGCAGCAGATGGAAGGTTCCATTTTTCTGATCCACCCTGCATGTCTGTGTCTTTTTATAGGGGAGATAAGTTCATTTATATTCAGTGATATAACTGTGAGGTTTGCTTTAAGCCCTGCCATGATGAAGGGTTACTGGGGTTATTGTCTGTGCTGCTGTTATTAGCACACTGACTGTGATTGTCATGCCTGATTTCTGGAACTCTTCTGAGGAAGATTTCTTGTTTCTTCTTTGTGGAATATCTCTTGTAGGATATTCTGAAATTTTGGCTTTGTTTTCAAATAGTCGTAGAGCTGGTTTACTTCATGGAACACTTTCAATTCCCTATCTATTATGAAGGATAGCTTTGCTGGGTACAGTAATCTAGGTTGAAAGTCATACTTCCGTAGGCCCTGAAAATCATTATTCCAATCCCTTCTGGCTTTCATGGTTTCTAATAAGAAGTCTGATGTAAGTCTGATGGATTTTCCTTTATAAATCATGGTTTGCTTTTCTCTAGCAGCTTTGACTATTTTCTCTTTGCTTTCTATGTTAGGCATCTTAATTAAAATGTTTCTTGGCGAATTCCTCTTCATGTCCTGTCTGTTTGGAGTCCCCTGGGCCCCTTGAAAATTGAGTGGTCTTTCTCTTGTTAGATAGGGGAAGTTTTCTTGAATAATTCTGTTGAAAATATTTCCTATGCCCTTAGCCTGGGCTTCTTCTCCCTCTCGGATCACCATGATTCTAATAATTGACCTCTTTATTGTATCCCATAGATCCCTCAAATTATGCTCACTTGATTTCTTGAATTTGTTGAATCCTATGACATCCTTATTAATTCCTTCTGTCTTGTCCTCAACATCTGAGAGTCTGTCCTCTAGATTGTCGACTCTGGGACTGATTGAGTCTAGGGAGGTTTTTAACAACTCTATTTCATTTTTGGTTTCTGCTATAATTTTGATAATAGACTCCAATTCTTTGGTGAGATCCAATTTTCAGTCTATTTTTGGTTTTGCTAGGGATTCCTGAAAATCATATTTTCAATTTTCTTAAGTCCCCATCAAAATTAATCAACTGATTGTCTAGCTCCTCCCGAAGTTGGTTCATCTTCAATTCACTTAATGTGTTTCTGAATTCATTCATATTTCTCTTTATTAAATTCAGTCTGGAGTCTGTGCTTGAGTTGGTGAGTTTCATCTCATTCATGTCTTTTTTCATAGCTTCCATATCAGCCATTAACTGCTTCATTTTTGCATTGCAGTTGTGGTCAGGAGTCATATTATTCTCTCTTTGGGATTGCATTTTTGTTGTCTCTACTTCCTTGCCACTTTCTTGTTCCATAATGGGACTAATGGACCTGAGTTGGGGAGTTCCGTCTTTGATTTTTGTGGTTTTTTTGTATTGGTTTCTGCCCATGTCCAGGTAGGGGAGTGGGACTCAGGCACCCTGGGGAGTGCTGTTCAGCCTGCTTTGCTGTGTCCTCCCTTCAGTGGCACAGGGTACCTAGTGCCCGCTGAAGTCATCTGTGTGCTCCCTGCAGTGGTGCGTGGTCCCTGTCTGAAATGGCCTCTGCTCTCTCAGCAGTGGCAGTGCTTTCCAGGTATCTGCCAGAGGCCTGGCCCTGCCCACAGCTGCAGTCCTGAGTGGGCTTCCGGAAGCGAGCTAGGTCAGTTTGCCCTAGAAGTGCGTCTGCCTGTGTGTGTGTGTGGGGGGGGGGGTCACAGAGAGAATGTGCCCAAGGATTGGGCACTGGAGGGAGGGGGCCCTTGGGAGGGAGAGGTGCTCAGCTGGCAGGGCTCAAGAAGCGCCTACGAGGAGACAATTGCGATGGCGAGAGCTTGGGGTGGGGGAAGGGCAGCTCTCTGTTCCTCTGTGGAGCAGAAAGCCATTCGGTAACCCTTTCCTGGCTGGTGCCAGTTCTGGGGAGTGGGTGGGCTTGGGTTCAGGGCCGGCTGGGGTCGGGGTTTCGATCCCAGCTGGAAAGTCAAACCTTTCTGGAGAGAGTCCTGGCAAGGCTGCTACCCCCGCAATGCTTTTTTGAATGAAAAATTTTAATGTTACATATTGGTACTAAGTTAAAAAATCGTTTGACTTTCATGCATCTTTTTCTTTGCTTCTTTTTTAGTGCAAGGGTGTGACTAAAATGTGTCATTACATAATGACTTTGCCACCTGATCTTCCAAGACCAGAAAGACAAATCCCAGGATCCAGTACTGATAAAGGTGAAAATATGCCATCTAAGGTGCAAGTGGTAAGCAGTTTTAAACAAAAGATTTATTATTAATATTAAGCATTTATAAAAGATTTATAAATATCTATCAAATCCTCTCTAAGAATACAATTATTTGAGGTTATTTTGGTTGTTTCCTTTAATGTTTCTCAAAATATCAAAGTAGCAAAATGAGATAATCGCATGCTTCTTTCCATGCAGCATATTAATTTCATGCATTTTATAATATTGAATTTAAATGATATAATTTATTTAATTATTATTGAATTTAGAAGCCTACACATTTTAGAAATTAAAACTAAAGTTGTCATAATTGTCTGTGATAAGTATAATATGTTGTTGTTGGCTTAAATTATTTTGTTTAGTATAATCCTAAAATTGTGATTATGGTGACAGTCTACAATTGTTCAAAATTAGTATCATTCTTAACTTATAGAAGAATTATACCCAACTAAAATTATATATTGCTACCAGTATTGAGCTTTCTCTATTTCTTATTTATGCTTCAAATATAACATGAAATAACATATTGTTTTAATTATCAGATATTTTTAAAAATATGATATATATACATATATTTCTCCTATTTTCATTTACTTTGTTACTAAATTTAATTTCTCTAATTTGAAAATATTAACTTTTAATTAAACAAAATGTATAAAAACTATTTTAAATGTTTTTAAAATTTATGCATTTTTTCTACCCTGTCTTTTGTTTATATTTTCTCATATAATTATGAAACTTCTTTATCAATTTTTCTATCTAGCTAGCTATAATTTGATTACAAGAACCAGATATAATTTTATTGGCATTCTATTGTTTGTATTCAAATTGTTTTAAATGTTTGGTATGTTCTGAATATTCGTAATTCTCTGAGAGACCTAATTATGCAAATCAGTACTTTAGTCTGCTTTTCAAATTATTTGCTTGCCATGCAGACATTGCCCCAAGTGTTGTGGACATTATTAATTTTAATAATAATTTTAATAAATAGTGAAAAATTTCTTTTCCAAAGGGTCATATCAATATATACTTATATTAGCTCTACAGGTGTGTAACCAAGTCATGATGCTTTTACTACTTAAACAAATGCAATTATGTGTGAAAAACAGGCCTATTCATAATCATAATCATTTCATGCTCCTTGTGATTAAAACTATACAATATCCGCCTATATTTTTGTCACTTTCATTTAGGTTTGATTGGTTGACAATCCTTAGTACATTTAACCACTGAGTCGCTTATGATAATATATGAGAATCATAATATTCATGTGTATATATAATAAATTCATTACTTATATTTTAAAAATATACTGAGATAAGAAAAATTTAAGGTCAGAAATATGAAGATTAATTTCTAGAGAACATTGGTTGCATTTTAAAGTGTGCTCTTTTAATTTTATCACATGATTGCATTTATTTTTATATTTATGTATATGTCCATTACCTTTTAAACTCATCTGTTTATGATTTGACTCTATAAACAGAGGGAAAATAACCTTTATAATTCTAACAGAATGAATAATTTATGTGAAAAATATTCATCTATGATTTGAAGTTACCCTTCATAGATCTTGTTAATACTTTCAGAATTATTTTCTTCTACTTCAAAATATCATATATATATTTGCATAATGAATTACTAGCATAATCACATGAAAAAAGCTAATTTTGACCAAATGATTTCATGAAATAGAGAAGGTGGAGATTATTGTTATACAATTGTTAAGACTGAAAAAAATTGATGACCTTAAAAAAGGACAGGTTGTTTAAATAGAAGTTGTTATCTGATTGTCCAATTTGATCAAAGATGCCATTAAACTGTAATCTTTAAGTGAAATGAATATGATATATGCTATATGAGGGTTTAAAATATTGATTAATATACTGGGTCTCAGTCAAGTAGAACTTGGATAGCATTGTATTTTGTTCTGCAACATATGAAAATCCAAAACATGTTAGGAAATAAGCTTCATGAACCGAAAAATAAAGAATTTGGAACAAGAGTAACAATTAAGATATTGTTGCTGAGGGGGGCAATGTCTCTGACTATTCTCCCCCATAAAAAATTAATTAAGACATAAATAATTTTCTTTAACTCTCTAACTTACCACTAATTACTCAGATGTGTATGTAAGTAGTACTAACTCACTAAACCTTAATTTTCTCATATATAAAATAAGAGTTGGGCTAATGGCAACAGACTTCACTTATACTTCTCTGAATCTAATATTAACTTAACAGGCCTGAAATCCTATCTCTATCCGTTGTGGCCTCCCATCATTAACTACTGCATATATTCTTACTAGTGGTCACCAGGGGCTCCATCGTAGCCCCTCCCCCCACCCGCCAGCGTGTCTGACTTGCCCCTCTCCCATCGCTTTCTTTTTTTTTTTCTTCTCTCTTTTTCACTGGCACAGGGGCTCCTTTGTAGCCCCTCCTCCGGCCGTCAGCTGCGCCCTTCCCCCATCGCTTTTTTTCTTCTTCTCTTTCTCTTTAATAGGAACAGGGGCTCCTTCGTAGCCCCCTCCCCCTGCCTTCCAGCCTCCATCACATCTGCCACGCCACTCCCCCCTCACTATATTTTTTCTTTTTTTTCTTTTCTTCACTTTCTCTTTCACCCAAACGA
>PVHP010013309.1:0-41227 GCA_004024765.1 Zapus hudsonius | reverse complement strand
CCCCCACATACACAGGCAGACACGGTCCTTGGGCAAACTGACCTAGCTTGGTTCCAGAGCCAGACCTCAGGCAGATACCTGGGAACCTCGGCAGAGGCCAGTTCAGACGGGTACCTGCCAGGAGGGCACAGAAGGTCTCGACATGTACCAGGGATCACGCACCACTGCCAGGTAGGAAGACACTGGACTCTATACTTGGGGGTGCTGGGGCTGTATCTACTGCAGCATACCAATTGGGGACAGGGGCCTATGAGGTGGCGCTAAGACTAAACAGTCACATACAGAGGCATCCAGAAGGGTAAAGATCTAAGCCTGTCTGGGGGCAGAACATCCTAACAGGAAAGAACTCTATTTAAGATCAAACCTAGTGATCATTCCACTGGATGTAAGGTGGGCTGAATAGCACTCCCCAGGGTGCCTGAGTCCCACTAACCTACCTGGACATGGGCAGAAACCAACAAAAAAAAACACAGAAATTAATGACGTATCTCCCCAACTCAGGGCCTCTAGTCCCATTATGGAACAGGAACGTGACAAGGAAGTGGAGACAACAAATATACAATCCAAAAGAGAGAATAATATGACTCCTGACCAAAACTGCAATGCAAACATGAGCAGTTAATGGCAGATATTGAAACTACGACAAAAAAAAAAAAACGTGAATGAGATGAAGCTCACCAACTCAAGCATAGACTCCAGACTGAATTTAATGGAGAGAAAAAAAAATGAATGAATTCAGAAACACATTAAGTGAATTGAAGGTCAACCAACTACAGGAGGAGTTAGATAATCAATTGATTAAATTTGATGAGGATGTAAGAAAACCTAAAAATGATTTTCAGGAATCCCTACCAAAAACAAAAATAGACTGGAAATTGGATCTCACCAAAGAATTGGAGTCTATAAACAAAATTATAGCAGAAACCAAAAATGAAATGTAGTTGTTAAAAACCTCCCTAGAATCAATCAGTCCCAGATTTGACAATCTGGAGGACAGACTCTCAGACCTTGAGGACAAGACAGAAAGAATTAATAAGGATGTCACAGGATTCAAGAAATTCAAGAAATCAAGTGAGCATAATTTGAGGAATCTATGGTATACCATAAGGAGGTCCAATATTAGAATCATGGGGATCCCAGACGGAGAAGAAGCCCAGGCTAAGGGCATAGGAAATATTTTCAACAGAATTATTCAAGAAAACTTCCCCTATCTAACAAGAGAAAGCCCACTCAACTTTCAAAGGGCCCAGAGGACTCCAAACAGACAGGACATGAAGAGGAATTCAACAAGACACATTTTAATTAAGATGCCTAACAGAGAAAGCAAAGAGAAAATACTCAAAGGGGCTAGAGAAAAGCAAACCGTAACTTATAAAGGAAAATCCATCAGACTTACCTCAGACTTCTCATTAGAAACCATGAAAGCCAGAAGGGCTTAGAATAATGCTTTTCAGGGCCTAAAGAAGTATGGCTTTCAACCTAGACTACTGTACCCAGCAAAGTTATCCCTCATAATAGATGGTGAATTGAAAGTGTTCCATGAAGTAAACCAGCTCTACAACTATTTGAAAACAAAGCCAAAATTTCAGAAGATCCTGCAAGAGATATCCCACAAAGAAGAAACAAGAAATCCACGGAAGAGTACCAGAAATCAGACACAACAATTGCAGTCAGTGCATTAATAACAGCAGCAGAGACAACAACCCCCATTAACCCTTCATCACGGCAGGGCTTAAAGTAAAGCTCACAGTTATATCACTGAATATAAATGGACTTAAATCCCCTATAAAAAAACACAGATTTCCAGGGTGGATCAGAAAAACGGACCCTTCCTTCTGCTGCCTTCAGGAAACGCACTTTACCTCTAAAGACAGCAATCTTCTTAGAGTAAAAGGATGGAAAACAGTTCATCAGGCATGTGGAAGTAAAAAGCAAACAGGCGTGGCTACATTAATCTCTGAAAAAAATAGACTTTACACCAAAATCAATTAAAAAGGATAATGATGGTCACTTCTTACTCATCAAAGGAATGATCCAACAGGAAGTTATCACCGTCATTAACATATACGCACCAAATTTGGGTGCAACACAGTTAATAATTTAATCAAACGAAGAAATGAGAAAGCCCAAATCAACAAAATCAGAAAGGACAATGGTCAGATCACTACTGATCCCAAAGACATTGGAAGAATCATCAGGTCATACTTCCAAAACCTCTGATACAAAATTAGAGAACTTGGAAGAAATGGATAAGTTTTTGGACACCTACCAACTGCCAAAGCTTAACCCAGAGGAGATAAAAGCACTAAATAAACTTATCTTCAGAGATTGAAGATGTAATAAAAAAAACCTTCCCAAAAGGAAAAGCCCAGGACCAGATGGTTTCTCAGCTGAATTCTACCAAGCCTTGATCACAGAGCTGAAACCACTCTTTCTAAATGATCCAGCAGGAAGACATCACAATCATTAACATATAGGCACCAAATTTGGGTACAACACAATTCATAAAGGAAACCCTACTCAAAAATAAAGCAGAAATAGACTAATTTCATCATAGTAGGAGACTTTAATACACCTCTTTCAGCTCTAGACAGAACAACCAAACAGAAGATCAGCAGGGACATAACGAGCTTAATAACACCATTGGCCAGATGGGGATAACAGATATTTACAGAAAGTTCTACCCTAAAGACACAGAATATACATTCTTCTCAGCAGTGCATGGGACTTTTTCTAAAATTGATCACATCTTAGGACACAAAATTTCCCTAAACAAATTCAGGAAGACTGATGTAGTTTGTTGCATCATACCAGACCATAGTGCATTAAAGGTGGAAATTAACAATGGAACAGGATCCAGAAAATACACAAAGTACTGGCGCCTGAATAATTCGCTCCTAAAAAATGTTGGGTCATCCAAGAAAAAAACAGGAAATTCAGATTTTCTAGTAATAAATGATGACGATAACACATCTTATCAGATCTTGTGGGAAACAATGAAAGCAGTCCTAAGGGGAAAGTTCATTGTGCTAAATGCCTTCATATCAAAGACAGAGAGGTCTCAAATCAATAGCCTAAGCACCCACCTAAGATCATTGGAACAGACGGAAAAAGCACACCCGAGGTGCACAAGATGAAAGGAAATAATTAAAATCAGAGCTGAGATTAATGAATTGGAAATAAAAAAATGACTAAAAAATAGATAAATCAAAGAGTTCATTCTTGGAAAAAGTTAATAAGATTGACAAACCCCTGGCCAATCTAATCAAACGAAGATCTGAGAAAGCCCAAATCAACAAAATCAGAAAGGACAATGGTGAGATCACAACAGATCCTGAAGACATTGGAAGAATCATCAGGTCATACTTCCAAAACCTCTACTCCACAAAAGTAGAGAACCTGGAAGAAATGGATAAGTTTTTGGATACCTACCAACTGCCAAAGCTTAAACAAGAGCAGATAGAAGCACTAAATAAACTGATCACATCCACAGAGATTGAGAATGTAATCAAAAACCTTCCCAAAAGGAAAAGCCCAGGACCAGATGGTTTCTCAGCTGAATTCTACCAAGCCTTCATCACAGAGCTGAAACCACTCTTTCTGAAGCTTGTTAGAAGCATCGAAAAAAAGGGAAGGCTTCCAAACACCTTCTATGAAGCTACCATTGCCCTAATCCCCAAACCAGGCAAGGATACAACAAGAAAAGAGAACTATAGACCCATATCTCTGATGAACTTAGATGCAAAAATCCTGAACAAAGTCCTAGCAAACTGGATACAACGCTACATCAAAAATATTATCGACCCTGACCAAGTTGCCTTTTCCTAGAGATGCAGGGATGGTTCAATATATGCAAGTCGATAAATGTACAACATCACATTAATTGGCTCAACCACAAAAACCACATGGTTATCTCAATAGATGCGGAGAAGGCCTTTGACAAAATACAACACCTCTTCATGTTCAAAGCTCTGGAAAGAATAGACATAGATGGCCTATACCTCAATTTAATAAAGATAATTTACAAAACTCGTACAGCATAAATCATTCTCAATGGGGAACGACTCAAGGAGTTCCCACTCAATTCAGGAATAAGACAGGGGTGTCCACTCTCCCCACTGCTCTTTAACATAGTGCTTGAAGTTCTAGCCCAAGCAATAAGACAAGAGAAGGGCATAAAATGGATACAAATCGGAAAGGAAGAAATTAAAATATCCCTCTTTGCAGGTGACATGATCCTTTATATTTCAGACCTAAAGAATAGTATGACTAACCTCTTGAAGGTGATTAATGCCTTCAAGAACGTGGCAGGATACAATATTAACACACAAAAATCAGTAGCCTTTCTATATGCAGAAGACAAGCAGACAGAAAAATACATCAGAGAGACTGTCCCATTTTCTATAGCCTTAAAGAAAATCTAATACCTTGGACTATCACTAACCAAGGTTGTAAAGGAATTATATAAGGAAAATATTGAAACACTCAAAGAGGAAATAAAGGAGGACGTGAGAAGATGGAAAGATACTGCATGCTCATGGTTAGGGAGAATCAATATAGTAAAAATGGCAATCCTGCCAAAAGCAATTTACAGATTCAATGCCATGCTGATAAAAATCTCAATACTTTCTTTACAGGCATTGAAAAAATAATCTCTAAATATATTTGGAAGGGCCAAAGACCTAGGATATCTAAAAATATTCTAAGTAAAAATACCTACTCAGGAGGTATCAACATCCCTGACTTCAAAACATACTACAAAGGCATAGTTACTAAAACAGCATGGTACTGCCATAAAAACAGACAGATGGATCAATGGAACAGGATTGAAGACCCAGCTTTAATTGGAAGTAACTTCAGTTATTTGGTTTTTGACTAGGGGGCCAAGAATGTATGCTGGGCCAAAGATAGCATCTTCAACAAATGGTGCTGGACGAATTGGATAAACATGTATAAAAAAATGAAAATACACCCACTCCTTTCACCATGCACAAAATCAACTCCAAATGGATCAGAGACCATAATATAAATCTGGTAACTCTGAACACCCTGGAAGAAAAAATAGGAGGAACTCTACATGAAATAGGAGTAGGGAAAAATTTCCTGAGCAAATCTCCAGCAGCCCAGGAAATGCAACAAAGACTTAACCAATGGGACCTGATCAGGCTCAAAAGCTTCTGTACAAACAAACCATACATAGAGCCAATAGATCCTCTTCAAATTGGGAGATGAGTTTCACCAGCTACAACTCAGACAGAGGCCTAATTTCCAGAACCTACAAAGAACTCAAAAAATCAATAACAAAAACCTAAAATGGCCCCTCAAAAATGGGGCACTGATCTCAACAGAGAATTCACAGAGGAGGAAACACAAATGGCCTTGACTCATCTGAGAAAGTGCTCAGCATCCTTAAGCATCAGGGAAATGCAAATCAAAACCACAATGAGATACCATCTTACCCCTGTCAGAATGGCAATCATAAAGAAAACCAACATCAATCGTTGCTGGCCAGGATCTGGGGAAAAAGGAACCCTTATTCACTGATTCTGGGATTGCAAACTTGTTCAACCGCTATGGAAAGCAGTGTGGAGACTCCTAGACAGAATGCACAAAGAACTACCAATGGACCCAGCTATCCCTCTACTAGGCATCTACCCACAAGATGTCACATCTCGATGCAAAAAATTTTCTACAACTATTTATAGTAGCTCAGTTCATAATAGCCAAGAATTGGAATCAACCCAAATGGCCATCCATGGAGGAATGGACGGCGAAAGTCTGGTATATTTACATGATGGAATTCTACTCAGCCGAAAGGAAAAATGACATCAAAATTTAGGAAAAAATGGTCTGACTTTGAGCAGATCTTACTAAGTGAACACTCAAAAGAACAGATAATTGAAGGCCACATACTTTCCCTCATATGTGGTCCTTAACCAGGTTAACTGTTTTCTCTATGCAGACTATTAGAAAGAATTGAGAGGTTATGAATGAGGTGTAAGGGAAGGGGGGAGCGAAATTGCTCAAGTATGATGCTAAACCAAATTATGTTCAAAAACATAAAATCCTCACCAGCATACTGTAACCTACAGAGCAAGTAATGGGCATCAACTGGCAAGAGGGGCCATGAGTAGTAGGGGAGAATGTCTAAGCCTGTGAATAATTGAGCAGTCTGACAACCCCAGGTCCCAGCCACTGGTTCCTTCCCTCACTGAGCTGTTAACCAAAGTGACCCATGAGGTTCCAAAATCAAGATGGAATTCTGTCAAATCTCTTGAACGCCCTCCTTAGGCCTGAGGCAAAACCCTTTTGCTGAATAAACTTCAGAATGCCGTCGATCTGCATCGAGAGACCCTTAGAGTTCTGGAATGGTAATCAGCCCCCAGATGGCAGTAAGTGCTGTGCTAGAAGTCACTACACAAGCTGCCAGGGGAAGCAAATCAATGACAGCTGGAGTAAACAGACCACTGGCATAAAACACAGCCTGTGGCCATGAGTAGGCTGACCACACCTCCTACTGGGAGAGAACAGCAAACCAAGAAAGGAAAACTTGTGCAATGGAGGAGCCTGGGCCTGGAGGAGACAATCAACAGCTATTAAATTTGGCCAAATATTCCACTCAGTGAGGGCTAACCCTTGATTGGAACTGGGGATTCAGGGCGATAGGCACTGGATCCTGTACTCTTGGGTTCCCAAGAAAAGATGCAGTATGTGAGTGACTGACGGTGAGACTACTAAATATAGAATCTAGATAATCCAGAATGGTGTATATTTATTAATTATTAATTATTAATTATATTTATTATGTATTATTTATTCATTATATTAACCTATACTGATCTCACTCTCCAATGGAGATTGTGTTTGTATTTTTCAGGATGCAGCAAGAGAGCTGGGGCCCATCTAACCCTACCAACCGACTGCAGGCAGAAAACTGAGATCCTGGCAAGAGATGGCCACCATAGTCATATCCTGGAGTCTCCATATGGAACCCTGCAGAGAATGACGGGATGAACAAGGGGCCCACAGCCACAGCCATTCAATCAACACAGGATAAGCCAGTGAGACAGAAACCAACGATTCTTGACACAAAAACCCCTAAGCTCACAACATTAAAGCAGCCTTAATACTCACCCACCATGACTCAGGGAACTGAGCGGAAGAAGGGGCGGAAAGATTGTGAGAGCCATGGTGGGGGAGATTATCAGAGGTTGGCACCCCTCAGTACCAACACACTTGTGTCAGGAGAATCCAGCTGAATACTAGGCTATCCATGGTCCCCTGTCACAAAGACTGATACAGACGGCTCATGGAGGAGGATATCCCGCTGACTGGGGATGGGGAGGTGGGGCAATGAGGAATTGGGGATAACAACTCATTGTTGGCCCAATAAACAATGTAACTCATTATGGACAATAAAAAAATTGTTTTTCCCACCTTTGGTGTGGTCTTTCCTTTGAGACTCTGTTGTTCCTGGAATCCAATGTGATGACAAATTTAGGACCAGTGCCTTCAGACTTGAGGGGGGATGAGTTGGGTCAGGTAGGATTGGCACTCTTTGAACAATCACCACGCCTATGCAGAGTTAGGAAGTAGCCTGACACAAAATGAAGACAGAGATGCCAGGCTTCCATTCGGTTTTAGTCAACTTCTGGCCCAGTTGAGGAGTCAGCTGTTAAGCAAAAACAGCCTGTTACAGTCAGTTCCATGGTGCTGGGATGAACATCCAAACCAGGCATCATTTATGGGACTAAGAGGTTATTTCAGCTTATGAATCCAGGGGAAGTTCCATCAGTGAGAGAATAACTGCTTCCATACATCTGAACAAATACAAAGGTGCTCACTACATCTTTGGGCTGGAATCAGATTCTCCCCCAAACAAACCGTTGGTCTAGACCCCATGATCTGCCCCCAGTGACCCCTCCTCCAGCCACACACGTGAGTGTCTATGGGGCTAAACATTCAAACTAGCACACAGCCTCCAAGTAATTCTCACACAATATTCCTCTACATGGGCAGAAGAGATAGTTTAGTGGTTAAGGGCCTTTCCTGGGTTCAATTCCCCAGTACCTAAGTAAAGCCAGATGCAAAGTGGTATGTGCATCTGGGGTTCGGTAAAAAATGGTGAAAGGCCTGATGTGGCCATTTCTCTCTCTCTCTCTCTCTCTCTCTCTCTCTCTCTCTCTCTCTCTCTCTCTCTCTCTTTCTTTTCACCATCTCTCTTCCCCTGTCCTTTCATCACTTCCTCTCTCTCTGCTTGCAAATGAATCAAATGAACAATAAATAAAAATATTTTTAAAAATACCACCCTCTGGTACCCATTACTATTATGCTAGTCCATTTCCTGAAAAATACTCCTTCTGCTTATAACTCCATATACAATCAGAGAGACAGAAACAGAGAGAGAGAGAGAGAGAGAGAGAGAGAGAGAGAGAGAGAGAGAGAGAGAGAGGCAGACAGGCAGACAGAGATGTTTGTATATAAAGTGTTCTCAATAGCTTCATCTATCTGAAAGCCTCATACTTGATTCCCAACTAGTGTTGCCTTGAATGTCTGATCCTGCCAGCTATAATCTTAGCACTTGGGAAGCGGAGACAGGAGGATCAGACATTCAAGGCCATCCTCAGATACATAGCCAGTTTGAAGCCAGTCCAGGTTACATGACACCCTATCTAAAAAAAAAAAAACCAAAAAAACAAACAAACAAAAAAAGGTAGCAATAAAGGAAACATATCGTCTTTTTCCTTAAGGTGGTCTTTTGCATACAGCTTCCACTGGGGACCAAACACATCTAGTTAATTGCATGCAAGTTTTGATTGAATCCTGGAGGGTCTCTAACCCTACACAGAGCAGATCTCTAACTCCACACAAGCTGCTGCTTGCCTGTCTGCCTGACTATCCTTGTGTCTGTCTGTTTGTCTGTCTGCCTGTCTGTCTGTCTGTCTGCCTGTCTGTCTGCCTGTCTGTCTGTCTGTCTGTCTGTCTATACAAAATGTCCCCAGCCTGCCTCATCACCTGCATCCAATAGTGCTTCCCCACCACTGGCCCCTTGAGCACATGTTTCCATGCTAGACGTTGCAAAGGCCTCTTATGCTAATGGTTCAGCAGAATCAATATCATGAGCAGAGCTCATGATCTGCTCAAAACGTGCTGTTCCTTCCCTGGGTCAGGGCCAGTTCCTCACCTTGTTCCTTTGTCCTTCTGTTCATATTTCCTATTTCTTTAAGGCCCAACTAGTCCTCCTTTTCCTTCCTGTTTAGTGGGGGTAGAGGCCTGGGGCCCCCAAGGATGACCTCAGCACCAGCTGCTTCCAGGGGCTGGAAGGCCAATTGCTTATCAAACCTGGAAGATCAGGGCTTCTGGGTTTTCTCACTTGGATGAGGGGGCTGCAGCTGCCTGAGACTGTGGGCAGGGCTTGGAGGCAGGAAGTCATTGCACCCAATGGCTTTTGGGGTTCTTTTCAAGACCTTTTGTTTGAATGACCTCCTATATGGAAATCCAAAGGACAGTAGTTAAGAGAAGTCTTCTTTGCATGAAGAGAGTCTAGGGTCAGCCTGGAGCTCAGGTTAGTCCACTGCCCCTCCCTAAAACCATGAAAAAGTCTGTGTACTGCTTTAGCTCAGTCTCCCGGATGGTGGACTGCTTTAGCTCAGTCTCCCGGATGAAGTTGAGAAACTGAGGATCAGAGAATTGAGATCAACTTGTCAACATGCCCCAGTGCATAAATCTAGCAGTCACTGTCAGGCTTCACTGACCCCATGCCTGCCCCCTCCCACCACAGCATGGGAACATGTGCTCAAGGGGCCAGTGGTGGGGAAGCACTATTGGATGCAGGTGATGAGGCAGGCTGGGGACATTTTGTATAGACAGACAGACAGACAGACAGACAGACACAAGGATAGTCAGGCAGACAGGCAAGCAGCAGCTTGTGTGGAGTTAGAGATCTGCTCTGTGTAGGGGTTAGAGACCCTCCAGGGTTCAACCAAAACTTGCATGCAATTAACTAGATGTGTTTGGTCCCCAGTGGAAGCTGTATGCTCAAGACCACCTTAAGGAAAAAGTTGATATGTTTCCTCTGAAGAAGTTGGGCTTGAAGGCAGAGAGAGCTTTCACTCCCATTCTTTCTGCTAATAAAACAGCTCTTATTTTAATAAAGATCCAAGCCCTCTGGCAGATAGATCACAGGAAAGAAATACAAAAATCAATAAACAAATGAAAAATGGCAAGGTTTATTCATAATTAAAGCAATCTAAATTAAAGAATTAAAACAACAATGAGCTAGATATCATACTTCATCCATTCTAATGATGCTCTATAGAAAGTTTCAGAATGTTTTCTTTCCTTGGTGAGTCCCACTTAGTGAAGCCTCCTTGGTGGTGGTAGGCTTTGACAGTATAAGTTATCAACACACACGTCCTAGGACCTCACAATGCCACTTCTTGATCTCCAGACACATTTGCACATGTGTTCAAAGAGACATGTCCAAAAGTACTCAGGATCACATTGCAGAAACAAATAACTCTGGTGGGTGGGGTTAAAAGGAAATCGGATATTTCTGTTTTGACATGGGGAATCCCTGTCACACTGTTCACTCACAGAAGTGAAGTTGGGCGCTGGGGAATGGCTGATAGGATGAAGACTTTACCAGTGAAGCCTGAGTCTCTGAGTTTAACCCCAATATCCCATGTAATTAAACAAAATAAAAAAAGCTGTTTGTGAGGTGAGGGGCTCTGCAGCCCGGCACTCTGACAGTGAGATGATAGACAGAGACAGGAGAACTGGAAGCTCAAAACAAGCCAGGAAGTCAACAACAGCAAGAACAAGCGAAAAGAGAAACTCTGCTTCAAGAACCACCCAAAAGTTACCTTGTTATCTCCACACATGTACCATATCATATGTGTGTGAGGGCACACACACACACACAGAGAAGAACACACACAAGATAAAAAAAAATAATTCAAAAGTTAAGTTGGTGAACAGCACACATCTCTGCTCTAAGCTTTCATCTGAGTAAATTCTACACCCTATGAACATATAGACACACATGCTTGGGCCTCCACCTTCTTCCCACAAACATCTAACTGCCAGGAGAACCCCTGGACTCATTTTTTGGGGAGACTACATTGGAGCATGAGCTTTCTGCAGTCTGCCAAGCACACTTGCCCGTGGCCTTCTTAGATCCAGGTACCATGGAAGTCTTGTCATAGCTCTAAGCCTCTGAACTTACAAGATTTGCCCTTTCAGAATGGCTGGATTGAAATTCTTGGCCAATTCAGAAGGAATTCATGATGTTGATACAATTATGAAAAGGTTAATGATGTACTACAACCATCCAAGAGAAGAAAGTATACTAAGGGGGTGAAATAGTAGGGGACTTGGGGGGCAGAGTGGGGAAGGAAGTCTCCCCAGTCTACTTAGATTCAGGTGGTGGGTTCCAATGCCACCAGGGGGCAGTGCCTCCACATGCACTTGGACCTTTTGCTCCTGTTCCCAGGAAGTCCCAGTAGGTCAAGGCCCCTTGGCAGCTGGAGACAAATGTGGCCTGGGACCATGTGGCAAGCCAAAACCAGCATCTTGTAGCGCTGCTTAGTGCTTAATCAAGTTACCCTGTAGAAAGGAGACTGTTGACTATCAAGCAGACTGAGGCCCAGAGAAGAGAGCAATCCAAGGTTAAATTTTGACAAGTTCAGAAGAAAGGGCAGGGCTTGTTCAAATATAGGCTACCCAGTTACATTTATGAATGTCAGATAACCATGAATCATTTTTAGTGTATGTCCTAAATGTTTCATGGAATACAATACTGACACCAATATTGTTTTTTAAATATATATTTTGTTTATTTGCAAGTAGATACATACAGAGAGAGATACATACAGAGAGAGAGAGAGAGAGAAAGAAAGAGAGAGAGAGAGAGAGAGAGAGAGAGTGCACCAGGGCCTCCAGCCACTGCCACCTTGTGCATCTGGCTTATGTGGGTACTGGGGAATTCAACCTGGATCCTTAGGCATTGGAGGTAAGTGCCTTAACTGCTAAGCCATCTCTCCAGCCCCAAAATTTAAATCTTTTTTTTTTCAGTGCTGAGGACCGAACCCAGGGCCTTGTGCTTGCTAGGCAAGCACTGAGCTAAATCCCCAACCCCTGTTTTTTTTTTAATAATCTGAACTTCAACTTTGTTGGTGGTGTCTTATATTTTTCTTTGCTCTGTATGGTGACGATGGCTGGACAGAAACATGAAGCTCAGCTTCTGGAACTACTTCCTGCCCCGGGCAGTTTCTTTGCTGCAAACGTGTGGCTCTGCACCAAAGCTCAGGTTGAGTGGTGTACCTGCTGGTAAGCCAGCCAGGCAAGAGCTTGTTCAGACCTCTGGGAATGCAGCCAGGGTTTACATTGTGAGCTCTGAGCTGGACAAGTGGGATGGGGGGTGCCTTCCACCCTCTCTCAGCTCGTCTGGCTC
This sequence comes from Zapus hudsonius, assembly GCA_004024765.1. Classification (NCBI taxonomy): domain Eukaryota; kingdom Metazoa; phylum Chordata; class Mammalia; order Rodentia; family Dipodidae; genus Zapus; species Zapus hudsonius. Next base: position 28,773 of record PVHP010013309.1, on the reverse strand, counting down.
CTCCCTTTCCTTCCCCCCTCTCTTCCTTCCATCTCTTCCTCTTCTTTGACCTTTCTCTTCCTTTTCCCAACTGGGCCCAGCTATGCCTGTTTCCTGTGACAAATAGCCTCCTCTTTCCTCAGGGGCCCTGAGGCTGTTCTGTAGAGCCTTGACCACAGGTCTCCAGAGAAATGTAGCAGACAGGATGCATGAATGTGGCCTCATGCAGATGCCTACCTAAGTATGTAGAGATTAACTTAAACAGTTGGCTCCCAGACCTGCAGGGCAGTTAGTTGGCAGACTGGGAATTCAATCCTGAGGAAGACTTTCCTCTTCTTCCCAGAAACAACAGTGTTTGTCTTAAAACCTTCAGTGTATTGACAAAGTACCACCACGTGACTGAGTGGAAATGCCTTCATTTAAAGTCAACTGCAGCTACAACATCCCTTTGCAGTCATAGTTAAGAGTACTGTTGAATGTGCACAAGGGGGGGCGTGGGCCTTAGCCAAGCTGACACATAGATCTGGTCTAATCAGCTCAGGTTATATAGGCTGAGGGACCTTGGGGGCTCCAGTAGCTACCACATGTCCCTCTTCCCTTGTTCTTTCCTACTTTGGTTCCCATAGCTCCTGTTCAGGACCCAAATCAGAAAAGACTCTCTCTTTTGCCTGGGAAGTCTGGATTTGGGGCAGCAGGATGTGCTGTACAGAGACTCTCTTCTGATAGTATGCTGTGGCCCTTTTGATAAGTTATTGCCCTGACCTGACTCAGCTTTGGTCATTGACTGATGCTTGGATCCAGTGCTAGTCCCTTTCTCTCCCTAGAGATGATGGAGAGTTAACCCCACATAACCTTGAGCAGTGGAAATAAGAAATATTGAATTAGAGCAGTTCTCACAACAAAGAAGGCTTGGAGTGCTATCTTTTCTTCCATGTTACTTACAGAGTAGCAGAGGAGAATGCAAACAGGCCCAGCCAGCAAGATAGGGCAGGAACATGGGGAGTTGATTCAAGGTCTGTGCCCAGAGACAAAGGCCTGGCTCCCCCCCCTTGTGTCCTATATATTTCGCTTGAGCTTCTGCCCTTGGAAGAGATGGTTTTTGGGTGCTGCCTTGTCTGTGCATTCCACCCTGAGCATCCTTAGGATGGAGCAGTTGACATAGATGGAAGAAGGCCCGGCAAACTTCCAAGAAGAGATAGAAATGTCCATAGCTGAAGATCTGGGAGCTGAAAACTTTGTGCAAAGCCAAGAACAGCTGGAGATTCCAGGTGAGAATTACCTAAAGTACCCCTCAACTATACTCTTTCTCTCATTCTCTGTGGCTAGGGAGAGCATTCAGTGAGCATTTACTGACCTGTTGAATGAATGAATAAACAGGTTTGGGATCAGATAAGCAGTGATGGGTACTAAGAAATTTGGAAGTTCCCTCTGCTGTGTCCGGTGCCTACAAAGTCCTGGTACAAGTTTCAAAGGTATTCCTGGACATAACTGTTTTTAGAAATGGTGGATCTTGGATCCAGGCTGTTGAATGTCTCCCATAGATGACTGAGGATGTAATCAAAGGCTACTGGTCTGACCCAGGCCAGTCATCTTGGACTCTGGCTGCCATCCCAAGAAAGAGGTAAGTACTCTTTGGGACCCTTGGGATGGGGAGTACTGGCTGTAGGGGCTCCTACCTGCCTGTGATAAGATTAAGCAGGGCCATAAGTTGATTGTCGGGAGGAGGAAGCTCCAGTGTGACCAACAGGCAAATGAAGGCATGGAAGGCCAGTGAAAGGTCAGGGCTGTCCTGTGTGATGCACTGCTGGGGGGTGCTATTGGTAGGCAAAAGAATTGGCATCATACGACTTCCATGGGGTGCACCATTTTATCTAGGCATAGTGGGGAAACACTTTGGTGTCGATGAGCAGGAGACTTGGAGTGATCCTTCTTTTCTATAGGGACACCAGCTGCACATGCCCAGGATGTCAAGAGAACCGATCCATTGCGATGTCGATCCCCAAGATTATGCTGACATCTTCCCAGACGGGAGGCTCTCCTATGACTGGTGAGAGCTGAGGGCCCTGGTAGCTCGGGCTGGAAGCAGTCTAGGGCTCTCATGCACTCTGTGGTAGGCTCTAGAGCCTCCACAAGGGAAGGGAAGGACTGGTACCTAAAAAGCCTCTCTGGCTTACCTGAGGTTATGGGCAACTCTCACCCTCTGTCCTTTCCTCCTTCCCTCAGTGACCTGGATGCAGATATTGTGGCGGAGATTGGCCTGGATGAGCTCAACGGATTGGAGCTGGAAGTTATTGGAAGACAGGTGAGCGTGGGTGAGGCCACCCCATTGAATTTGCATAGCTGGGATTACAGCCTTCTCTTGCATCTGACCTTAGCACATGAAGTGAATTCAGGCTCCCTTCTCTTCCTCCCAGGTCCCGTGTCTCAGGCATCTACATTGATGTTCTCCCTCAATGGCCCCCTCTCCTGAGATGGTGGAAGAAGATGGTGGAAGTGGGAGGGGAGACAAAGGCAGCAAAGATTATTTTTTGTTTGTTTTAACATCACACATCACACCTTCCCCCATCCCTGTGCCTTGGCCTTCCCATAAAAGCCCTGCTTACCATCCTGTTTCTGGTCTCTGCACAGATGCAAGTGATCACTACAGTCTGCATGCCCTCGAGAACCAGGATGCCACTTGGTACCATAAGGAGACCATTTTCTTTGCTCTGCTGGTGACCATATGTTTCGCCAACCTGTGGCTGTGGATGCACCGGTGAACCCCCATAGTCACCTGTGGGAGTGACTGCAGCCCCACCGGAGCCATCCTTCCTTCCCCTCCTCCCCTTTCCCCTGGACCACCCTTCCCACCCTTCCTGTGGTTCCCAGCTGTCCCGAGGCTGCCTGAGGGCCATTTTAGGCTTCCTCCCTGGGAGGGGGGATGCGAGCCCACCAAGCAGTGTTGCAGACATGTGCCCCTCCTCTGCAGAGCAAGCCTCCCCAGGCCTGGCCTCTGTGACCTACCTGGTGTCCCTTCTTTTCCATCCTTGGTGGGCAGGGAGTCACTTCATAACCTCTGACCCTTTCTTTCACTTGCTCAAGGCCTTGCTCAGAGAACAGTTCAATTAAAGCTTCATTGCAGCAAAACTTTGTGTCTGGAGTTCTTGCATCTAAGACTCACTTGGGATGGGTGCACTGAAGGGCAAACCTCTGCTTACAGCCACTGGGAATAAGAATGGAGTGCCCTGGTGTCCTCCTCTGCCTTCCCTTCCCTAACCACCCTGTTTCTCTTCCAGACATTTCCCCAAAGTCCTTTCCATTGGTGTCATGCCAACGATGGCTCATGAGCAGAAGTTTTGTAGTGGATTCAAGGGCTCAACCAACAAGGGCCAACAAGTGTTCAGAAGACATGGGAAGTCTGTCCGCAGGGTTTTCTAGCAAGACAGGAACAGGGCTGGGTCTGAGTTAGGGTCTCCGAAGTCTTAGTTTATGGAGTGGCCTGCTTCGCACACCCTCCTGAGGATGGGTTCCTTACAGAGCTCTGGAGTCTGTGAGCCCAGCCCCTTACCCACGGCCTCAGAATCACATCTCAGACAGGCCCAGCCTCAGTGTGGTGTGCTAGGCTGCTGCCACCCTGTGATAAAGCTTTCCCTCCTTTCCCCAGGACCAAGAAATTGATACACCACAGTGGTCCTTAATATTGACTCTCAACTTAAGTAGAGTCCACCTCTGGGTATGTCTGAGGGCGATTCCAGAGCTGATTAGATGGTGAGAACGCTGATATAATGAATAGATTACTCTCTGGTCAGGCATCTGTTCACGATGCAAAAGTATAGGAAATCTCTCTGGGAGTGAGAATATGGAACTTTCTCCTTGGCCTTGGGGCTAAACGGACCTTCCCCAGCCTCCAAATCTGTGAAGATTTCTCCATCTAAAAAAGTAGGAGAGTGCACTACTAGATACTAAGTGAATATAAACAAATGTCAGGGCTGAGGGAGGGAGGCGAAGGAGGGCAAACAGGGAACAGGAGAGAGGAGAGATATGGAGGGAGCAGTGATGATTTTCTCCCATGCCCAATGCTTTGGGATGGGGATGCAGAGCCACCTGTCAGTCCAGCAGGACTCCAAACATATGGCCGTGGAGTCTTGCCCTTCTCAAAAGTAAGCCCAGCTGCTTAGTTAAGAGACAGTAGACAAGTTCTCTCCTGTCCCAGGCCAGAATAGGGAGAGTACTCACTCAGTCATAAGGGCCAAGAGAGTTTCCCACCCTTTGGGCCCTGAGACCCAAGACTCACCTGAGAGCTAGAGGCAGGACTGAGGGACTTTCTGGCAGGATTCTCCTCTCCTCTCTGTATGTAACTTCAAGGCAGAGAAGGGCACCAAATCTATAGAGAGCATTACAGGACGAAGGTAGGCAAAGAAGCCCACCTGTTCAGACAGAGGCATAGTGGGGAACTTCCTGTCTCCAGCACTATGTTCCCACTGCATTTGGTGCTGTAGAAGGTCAACCAAGGTGAAAGGCGAGGTTTGATGCTACATGCCAAGATGCCTGTCCTCACGAAATCACTTTAAGGATTCCCCTTATTCTATTCCAACTTTGCTCCGCAGGGAAAATAGAAGGGAAAGAGGGCTGTAACCAGGATGCACCAAGTCTTCCCTTTGGGGCCTGTGTGTGTGTGTGTGTGTGTGTGTGTGTGTGTGTGTGTGTGTGTGTGCTTGCTCAGACAAGATATGTTTGCAGAAAAACTCTGCTTGAAAATATGTTGTGAAACAGAGGCTCTCCACTGGGAGCAATTTAGCTGAGTTGTAAACAAACAGCCTGGTGCCCCCTGGAGGAACACCTCCTGAGCTAGGTGAGCTCAGGTGGAGCCTTGACTGTGCCCTGCCTGCCGTTTCACCTGCCCACCTCACCCAGAAGGCATTGTAGACCTCCTGAAGGGAACTAGCCAGAAATGACCTTGCTGGCCTCTGTAGTCACTCTATATGTTTCCTTAAGGGCTGTGATGACAATAATTCGTGGCAGAAGAAAGGGGCTGGTAGGAGATCTCTGACCAGGCTCTCCCATAAAGTGATTCTGGCTGTCTAGGCCTTTGCTTTGGGGTGTATCTTCTATAGAACATCTTTCCAATCAAAGTGAGTCAATGCTCACCAGTGATTTCTGGAATACAGTCACTATACACCATGCACATTGTATTTTCAAAATACTTAACTAGACATGTCACGTGTGGACACATTCTCCTGAAAAAGACAGACATTAGCCAACATAGCCTTTGACACCCCTATGTCAAAGCCCTTCAACAGAGGTGACAACTATGTTTGGCTTGGTGCATGTCCCTGCAAACTCTACACACTGCTCTGTGCAGGTGATCTGTACTCAAGTGACATGTACCAGGCTGTGTGCCCAGTCAGTGTGTGTGTGTGTGTGTGTGTGTGTGTGTGTGTGTGTGAGAGAGAGAGAGAGAGAGAGAGAGAGAGAGAGAAAGAGAGAGAGAGAGAGAGTTGGGTCTCCCCATGGCAGCTCCTGTGCAGGAAACATACCTCTGGTCATGCTTTCCCCAGCAGACTGGCTCCCAGTCCTCCAATAGCTCTAAGCAAAAGCTAAAATTCAATATTCCGGCTTCTCTGTCTCAGGTGGCCACTGAGCAGCTGGGGAAAGAAGGTCAGAGGCATGAGGACTATGGAGCATGAAGGTACAGGCAGGGCTCATAAACTTAGGAACACTCTGGAATCTAGGTCTCTGGAGAAGGATACAAAGGCTTACTACCTCAGAGCTCTTGCCTCTTGCTTCTCAATCCATTTTCTCTGGGAAGATAAGTCAAAAGGATTTTGCTCTCTGCTAGTCCCCATCCTGTGTTCCTATTCTGGATTTCTCCTTGAAATCCAGGATATAGTCAGATGGGCTGCCTGGGACTCCATCAGTACCTCACAGTGGCCTGGTGGCCATGAGCTGGCAGCCTTCAGTCTCCAGACACAAAGCCCTGCCCTTACTCTGTGCAAGGGAGAGTCCCTTGGGGAGCTTGGGAGGGGCTGTCTCTTAGGTCTCTAAGCAGACAAACCGCTTCACAGCCAAGCATCCCGGTATCCGGCCCTTGGGTGCCGGCAGTTTGGGGTGGACAGGGCCCACTGTGAGAACAGCTTCGCCAGTGGGCAGGTGGCACCCTGGGTCAGGCTTGTGAGCTAACCTAGCTTGGACATGAACTTTGTTGTACCTTTGCCAGCTTCTGTTGCTGGCATTAGACGAAGTGGGGCAGCTCTGTAACCAGGGAGCTGTGGCTTCTTGTTGGGGGTTTAGGGATCCCTTTGGAGGGTCATAGGAGAAGCAAGAAATCTCTGTAGACTTCAGTGCTCATGAGCCTTCAAGAGCTTGTCTCTGACTGGAAGCAACCTGGACTGATCAGCAGATGTTGACTGTGGCCACGGGACTCTGCCATTAAAGCCATCTGACTGGTGAGCAAAGGGACCACTGTCCCTTCTCTGTGGCTATGGGATGGAGGCATCTATGGGAGTCAGGACTGGAGCCCATGAAAAATGTGAAGACCCTAGAGCCAGCTGGGGTTGACAGAAGTCCTCCTGTGTGTGATTCCCCAGGGGGCTGAGGGAAATGGCTATGTGAAGGGAAATGTCCCTTATCAAAGCAGCCAAATGGAATCCTGGGAGGCTCTAGGAGTGTGGTGACAGGAGGAGCCACACTAGGCTTTTCCTGAGACATGTAAACCTTTCTCCTTTCCTGGAAGGTGGCAGGGTAGGTGATAGGTGAAGGCTTGGCTAGGTGTGGTTTGTAGAATGGGGAGCCTATGGCTTCAAGGCCACTGCACCTGCCTCTTCTGCCTGTCTGACTCAGCATCTCTGGGCCTCGGAGCCTCACAGCAGGGTGAATCTGTCACTTGGAGTCCCATGGCTCTTTATGTAAGAGGAATCATGGAGTTAAGGAGATTTCAGCCTTCATTTTGGCTCTGTGAGCTCCACCCTGACCTGCCCAGGAGCTCCTCAGAGGGGAGAGGCTATCCCAGGCTCCTTGGTCATACAATAAGTTAATTAGTGTCCGCAGTGAAGTTCTCAGACCTTCTCTTTGAGGATCTGGAGTCAAGCAGCAGTGATAGACACTTAAGGTTGCAGCTGGCTCAGCCCCCTGGTTTGGTCTTCTGTCCCCTATTTCTACACAACTGAACAGGACTGCCCCTGTCTCCACTTGCCAGTGGCTGCCTTCTCTAGGGAGAGGGAAGCCAGGAGCTTGCAAGGGACATCCAGATGGGCTTCAAGTTGTGCCCCAACTGAGGTAGATGAAAAGTAAACAGGAAACCAGGCATGGAGTTGTGAAAATACAGAGCAACTTCAGGGAATTTATTCATCAATCCATTCATCCAGTTATTCATTCACGTTCCAAATATATATCATGCTTGCCACTGGACTGGGCAGAACAGAAAAGTCTCATCCCTTATGAAGTTTCTTTTTGAGGTGAACATTTTCTGTCCATGTCTTTAAAAGTTGGAGTGACAAATGGGCCCAGATGTGGAAATGTAAATCCACTGAGGAACATGGGAAGTAGAGCAAGGAAAAAACTGGGGGTCTGAAGGTCTAGAAGGAGCCAATGGCTGTGGCAAGAGTGATAACAAGGGCTGGGGGGAGAGATTGCTCAGTGGTTAGGATGGCAGCCATTGGGCCTGATGGGTAGCCAGCGGTGGGGAGAGATTTCCACAGCAGAACCAGCAAGACTAGAGGGCTGGATGAGAAGTATCAAGGATAATGTCTAGGTTTCTGTACTGAGCACATGTGAGGAAAGATATCCTTCTCAAGCTGAGACACTGGAGAGTTAAGACGGGAACTGGGGCTGAGGAATCAGAGGCCCATTGGCTGTGTCCTTGTAGATATGGTCCTTGGGAATGGGCTTTGAGTGATGAGTTCCAGTTGCTGGGTCTAGCTTGTTGTGTGTAGCATTCTACAAGGGCCTTCCCCTGTGTGACTAGACTATGTGTTGCTGATGCTAGGTATACTGGTGCAGCCTCATGTATTTTTTTTTATAAATTACATCTTTATTATCCATATTTACATACACAGAATGAGCAAATAATGTGTTGGTGTCTCCAGTTCCCTGATTTCCCTCTTCCCTGTCCCCAATCAACTGGGTATCCTCCTTCGTGGGCAAACTGGATCAGTCCATGGAGTAGGAGGTTATGGATAGCCTAGGAGTCAACCTGGTTCCATCCCCCTATGTATGTTGTTACTGAGGGGTACCATGTCTCTGGATATTCTCCTCCACCATGGCTCTTACAATATTTTCTCCCCCTCTTCCACTCAGTTCCCTGAGTCTTTTTTTAAAAGCATTTATTTATTTGAGAGAGAGAAAGAGACAGACAGAAAGTTTGGGAGCACCAGGGCCTCCTGCCACTGCAAATGAACTCCAGATGCATAAGACACTTTGTGTATCTGGCTTTACGTGGGTACTGATGAATTGAACCCAGGACCATTAGGTTTTGCAAGCAAGTGCCTTAACCACTGAGCAATCTCTCCAGCACCAGACTCATCGTTTACTATAAAAATAAATGAAGACTCCTTTGGCAGAATCAGACCAAACATGGCAAGATTTTTTGTTCACTTTATTTTATTTTTGAAGCATTTTAATTGACAATATTATATGTACATATTTCAATCATAATCTTCATTTTCTAAGTTTTTAAAAATATTGATTTATTTTCTTATGTGTGTATATGTGTGGGTAGGGATACATCAAGACCTCTTGCCACTGCCAAGGAACACCAGTGGTCTGACTTACATAGCTTGGGATTGAATCCTGGTTGACAGCCTTTGCAAGCAAGCACCTTTAACTGGGCCATCTTCCTAGCAAGCCACTGGCTGGTCCGTCAGACCTCTTGGGCAAAGCCAGTGTGCTATCAAGTGTCTGTTTCATGAAATCTTGTCCCAGGGCATCTGATGAAAGCTAAAGGCTGTTCAGCATCAAGGGCAAGCCTAGTCAGTTCCAGGCACTTCCAGCCTTCCTAGCTCAGCTCATCTCTAGTAGCTTTCCTTTTCAGGTGGGCCCTATACAACTGTCCATCCTGGGCCATAGCTGCTTCAGCTCCACCCTCTGAAAGTCAGCCACAAGAGCCTGTCACCCATGTAGGACAATCTGACCCTAACTCTCCCTTGGTACACACGAACAGCTCTCTAACTCCATCTGCCTTCTAAGTCCGGGCCCTGTGGCTGAGTGGGCTTTTGGACCCAGGCTTCCCAGCTGTGGAATGGACAGATGACCAATATCAGTCTAATCAGTTGCCATGGGATTAAACATGTTGATTTAAGCCAGTGCCTCAGTACCAGGTAAATCTATTGCTTCTTTTGGCCCTACCAGCCCACCCCTGTTTTCCTAAATGCCAGCCTCTTGAAACTCCTCTATGGTGTAAATGATCCTTCCCTTGGTGCCACTCCGTACCCACCACCCAGTGAGTTTCCTAGTGCAATGGCCCAGAGCTGGGGACTAATTTCTAGTTGAGACTTGAAATCTGCCTCTCTAGCCTGTCGTTCATGGAAGAGATCACAGACATGGTGGAAAATCTTTGGCTTGACCTAGTATGAATTTGACCCTGAAGTCAGAGTGAAGTGGATTGTTTAAGAAACTAAGACATCTGGTCACTTAGAGAGTGAGCTACCCTGATGATTCGTTGTAGCTAGTTTCCTCAAACCCCTGGTTCAGGCTCAGCATTTGTGCTCTCTAAACTCTGTCTTTCGAGTCCACAGAAGTCACTTAAAATATTTTATTTATTTATTTCAAAGAGAGATAGAGAGAGAAATAAAGAGAGAGTGTGTGTGTTTATGGGCACACCAGGGCCTCCTACCTCCTACTACTGAAAAAAACCTCCAGAAACCTCTTTGTGCATCTGGCTTTACGTTGGTGCTGTGGAACTGAACCAGGGTTGGGAGGCTCTGCAAACAAGTACATTTAACTGCTGATCTATCTTCCCAGCTCCCTCAAGCTTTAGTTTAGGCCTCCCTCTCTCCTTCCCTTCTTCCCTTCTTCTGTCCTTCCAACAGTATGTGCTCCTGCTTTCCAGGAGACAGTTTTGTGCTGGCTGGGGCTTTCTGCCCTCTGTGAGCACATACTTGGGAACAGGGTCTGGACACAAGCAACATCACTGGACCTGGGACACTCGAGGGAAACTGTGGATAAAGAAAAGGTTGAGTGCAAAGCTTCGGTCACACACAAATGTCTAGCAAAGGGTGAAGGACATGATGAATTCTGTATACCTTGGGATGAGGTGAACTGTGACTTTCTACAAGCAATCAGAGAAAGCTGTGTGGTTGGAAGTTGGAGGGAAGTGTGAATCAGCAGAGATTTTCTTTGGGATTGGGATGTGATGCCCTTCTTCTGTTTGTCACTCAGTGGATAATGTGCCTTATTTCACAGCTTATCACTAAATGTTGTCCCATTATCAATGAATTTGGACAATTGCATTATACTCTGCCTTGGTGAGTTTATATCTGTAGTGTTTGGAAAGTTTCTGTCTGTTATTGTTTCAGATATCTTAACTCCATCTCCTTTGGTAACCTTGACACCCATACAAGACCACTAAAGTTGTCCCACAGCTCATGGACTCTTTGATCTTTTCTCTGATTCTTGCAACCCTTGAATTGTATTTGCTATTGAAGATCATCTAAAGATGCTTTAAGAATATGGGAGGACATGGATGGTTTATATATAAATGTGGTGCTAAACCATTTTCTATAAAGGACTTCAGCATTAGCAGATTTTGGTGTCCTCGGTGGATTATTAGAGAAACAGCGACATCTGGTCACCTGGATGGATGCTAGAGAATGAACATTGAAGGGCATATACAATGTGGTACTTCACAAGTTGGAGCTTTATTCTCCAGGATTTTACTCTGAATTGTTGTTGTTGTTGTTGTTTTTGAAGTAGGGTCTCGCTCTAGCCCAAATTGACATGGAACTCACTGTGTAGCCCAGGCTAGCCTTGGTCTCTCAGCAATCCTCCTACTTCTGCCTCCCAAGTGCTGGGATTATAGGTGTGCACCACCATGTCCAACTCTGGTGTTTTGTAATGTATTCCACCATACCCTAACTTAAATTTTGGAACATATGAAATACAATTGTTTTAATATCTTGTCTGTTAATTCTACATCTGCCTGAAATCTGGGTCTTTTTCAATTATAGATTGTATATTTCAGAATAGGAAAATTATTTGCTTGCCACATATAGTGAATCTTACCTTATTGGATGCTGTATATTTTTTATCATTTATTTATTTATTTGTAAGCAGGGATAGAAGAGAGATAAACAGAATGTGGGCACACCAGAGTCTCCAGCCACAGCAATGGGACTCCAGATGCATGCGGCACTTTTTGCATGTGTCTTTATGTGAGCACTGGGGAATCAAACTCGGGTTGTTAGACATTGCAAGCAAGTGCCTTAACCACTGAGCCATCTCTCCAGCCCTAGTCTTGTAGTTTTTATTTATTTATTTATTTATTTATTTGAGAGAGAGAGAGAGAGAGAGAGAGAGAGAGAATGGGCACAACAGGGCCTCCAGCTACTGCAAATGAACTCCAGACACATGCGCCCTGTTATGCATCTGGCTTTACATGGGCACTGGGGAATCGAACTCAGGTCCTTCTGCATTGCAGGCAAACACCTTAACTGCTAAGCCATCTCTTCAGCCCTAGTCTTGTAGTTTTAATAGCATTCATGAGCTTTGTTTTGGGGTGTTGTTAAGTTACTTAGAAAGAACTTGGCCCATGTGGGTCTTACCATTTGAATTTTTCAATAGGACTCAAACTGTGCTCAGTCTAGTAAGTAATTATTCATCACTGCTGAGGTAAGACTCATCTGGTTACTATACATTTTCCAGGCTGCATGGTGGCGTCAGACCATGTGTGAGAGAGGAGACCTGTAATGTTGAGTTAGGACATGGTTCTTTCCTCACCCACAAAGAGCTTCCTAAGGATAAATGCTGAGATGAACACTTGAGAGGGTTTCTCTTCAAGTTCCCAGATCATTCTTGCTGAGAAACTCCTTCCTCCTCCTTATCACTCTACTCTGCAAACTCTCACTGCTCTGGTGTCCTTTAATTTTCTGCTGCCGTCATCATCCAGGGACCTCATCAGGCTCCAACTGCATTTCCTTCTCTGTGTTAAGGTGTGTGGGAAGATCACAGGAGAAGCAAGGGCAACCACAGCACCCTCTCATTTCTTTCCTGTCCCCTAGGGATTAATGCCTAATGTCTAGAGTTTTACAAACTGTTAAGTATGGTAATCTCATTCTGGAGGGTATTTTTAATCACTGTTACTTTACCTTCACCAAGAGAGATGCTGTATGTTCCTTCAAAATCATCTAACTTGAGTTGGAGAGATGGCTCAGCAGTTAGGGCACTTGCCTGCAAAGCCTAACAACCTGGGTTCAATTTCCTGGTACCCATGTAAAGCCAGATGTACAAAGTGGCACATGCATCTGGAGGCCCTGGCATACCCAATTTTTCTCTCTCTTTCTCTGTTTGCAAATAAGTAAATAAATAAAATATTTTAAAAGTTTAGGGCCAGGCTTGGTGTTGCATACCTTTAATCCCAGCACTTTGGAGTCAGCAGTAGGAGGATCACCATGAGTTCAAGGTCACCCTGAGACTACAGAGTGAATTTCAGGTAACCCTGGGCCAGACCTTATCTTGAAAAACCAAAAAGAAAAGTTTAAAATCACCCAACTTACCCTGGTAAGAATGACAGTCGTTAAGAAAACATAGCAACAAATGCTAGAGAGGAGGGCTGGAGAGATGGCCCAGCGGTTAAGGCACTTGTCTCCAGTGCCTAAGGCCCTGGGTTCAATTCCCCAGGAACCACATAAGCGAGATACACAAGGTGGTGGCCCTGATTCTCTCTCTCCTCTCTCTCTATCTCTCTCTGATTGAAAATGAATAAATAAAATATTTTTTAAAAAATGCTAGGGAGGATGCAGGCAAGGAAGTCCTTCAAGAAGTGGATGCTCCTTCAAGAACTAAAAGTAGATATTCCATATGGCTGAGTCATGCCACTCCTGGGATTACATACGTATCAGCGAGACACATGCACATCAGTGGTAATGTCAGCGTCATTCATAATGGCTAAGTTATGTAACCAAGAAAGGTGTCCTGCAACAAGAAAATGTGGTATATGTAGGGAGTTTTTTTCAGTCATAAAAATGATGTCACATCAGTTTCAGGTGATAGTCATATGAAATCAGTTTCAGAAAGACTGTGGTATGTTTCCTCTAGTTTGTTATTCTGAGATTTGATTGAGATATGGAAGCAGAAGTAAACTGGTCAGGGGAACAAAGGGAGCTGATGAAAGGGTGTCAGGAGAGGACATGGGCAGAAAGCATGCTCAGCATATAATATGTACTTATATGAAAACAAAAATAAAATTTAAAAAATTACCTAACTGTTCTACCAGGGACATAAGGCACATAATGAGAGTATAAGAGGAGGACAGCCTAGCTGTCACCCAAAGCTTATGCATTGATCAGCTATGAAGCCAGACACTAAGAAAAGGTGGTCTCTTTGTTGGAGATGATGATGATGGAGACAGGGTATCTTGCAGGCAGCCTACACACTTCACATACATTGAGTGGACTGAGAAAGAGAGAAACACAGAGGTTTGATGCCCTAGGAGCTGGAAGAATGGCTTTGGCTTTTCTGCGATGTAGATGTGTATGGGAGGGCAGAGTTTGGAGGATGACCAAGATCTAGTCTGGCCATGCTAAGTTTGAGGTGCTGGGGTACATCAAGGGGCAAGCTGGAGGTCAGGAGAGTTCAAGTTACAGCCAGATGGGTTGTAATCCATGACCTTGAGGGAGGAAATGGTAAAGAGAGAAAGGATACGTGGTCCAGTCAAGGACTGAATTCAAGACACTGAAGACTTTAGAGTTGGGAAGAACACTGAGAGGTGATAAGGATGAGGAGGAGAATGAGAAGAATTCAGTATTCTGAGGAACAAGGGAACAACTGTGAGATGTTTCTGAGAAACAGAAAACATGAGCAGAGCCATGACTTAGGACAGACTGAATTCCTGGGTGTCTCCTCAGGTGATCTTGAAGTGGCCCTGAGGTTTGAGACCATGCCAGAACCACACCTCTAGCCTTAGCACCTAGCCTAGGACTTGACCTATAGCAGGTGACTGTTATGGGGAGATATGTGGAATAGCATTGAGCAGCAGTGGGCATTTGAGAGAACTGTGACCTGAAACTTCTAGAAGTTAGAATGAATGTGAGTCCTCCCCCTCTCACTATTCATAATTGGAAGAAATTCTTCTGGAGCTAGGCGGTTTTTCTATAAAGACACGGACTGATTACTCAGAGAGTGGACGAGGGGGAAAGATGCCTAGAAGAACACAATAAGTGAAATTGAGCTTTTTATTAAATTGGCATGCCTTATTCTGAGGTTGAAAGCCACCCACATCGAGGATCCCTCTCTTCACCAACATCCCTGCTCATATTTTTAAAAAAATATTTTTAAATTTATTTTCAAGGAGAAGAGAGAGAGAGAGAGAGAGAGAGAGAGAGAGAGAGAGAGAGAGAGCATCCAGCTCATCCTTCTCCTCTGGAGCAACCATGTAGCCTGTGGTCTTTCCTGCCCAGCTTGGCTCTGCCCTCATGGTTGTTTGGGTTTTAGACTTTATTGGGAATTGGTGGCAATCATAATTTATTTTCATTTTCTATTGAATCCCTTCTTAAAATTGCTAAGTGTGCCTTGATATGTCCTTGCTATAAAAGAGTAACAATGGCAACATAACACGAAGAAACCTTTTCCAGCTCACGTCCTCCTACAGCACCAGTCGATTTCTTCCCTTTCTCAGTGAAACTTCCAGAACCAGCCACATGTTCTCTGTTCTGTCTCTGACCTTCTACTCCTAACTCCAAAAACCCAAGCTGCCCATACTGTTCTACCCAGCAAGTCCCTTATTGTACTGTAGGCAACTTTTATCTACCTGGCATGGGAGTGAACTGGACCTTGCCCTTGACAATGTTCTCTTCCCTGGGAACTCTTCTCTTAAGCTTCTCCCAGGCTCAATGTCCTGTTTCACAGCTTCAGCTTCAGCTCCTCAGCAATCTTCCCTTAGCCCTCAGTTCACTCCTCTGCTGTCATGCCACTAGAGTGGGCTTGTCCCAATGAGAGCTGAACCGTGACAGTGTCTATAAGCTCCTTCCAGACCAGACCCCAGGGAATGGCAGCCAATCAGAGTCTGCTGCAACCTGCTCAGGAAGGAATGGGGGAAGGCTGGACCCAGATCAGGGTCCCAAAGATGGAAGGAAGTTTGTGGTCAGATCCTTGTGTCTGGGGGTCAACTCAGGAGAGATAGTGATTGGTTGTGACATCCAGATTTCTGACTTGAGTGACTGAGAGGAGGCGAAGCAAATTTTAGGTGAAGGTGTCAAGTTTGGTTTGGCTATGTGGGCTTTGAGGGCCTCAGGTGCTTCAAGTAGGTGTGCAGAAGACAGCTAGAGATATGGGTGGGGGAGGGAAAAGGGACTGGATGTTCACAGAGCACTTGAGAATAGATGATGGTCCTTGGAGACAAGGAACCAGTGAGAACCACTTGGCTAAAGTTGGGATTGCCCAGCAAGGGTTATATGCTTAGCCTTGTTCTCCACCAAATAGGCAGAAGGAACAGTTCTGCTGAAAGGGCCAACACCACCACGGATCCAGACTGAGGGAGAGAGGCCTGTTGCTGGCAGGGAGGGTACAGACATCCCAGGGGTTAGAGCTGTCTTGATGGCAGAAGGGTACACAGAGTGCATGTTTTCCAGTCCCACTTGATCTGCAAGCTTGGGCTTCAACAGCACTGGGCCTGAAATTGATCAGTGTGAGAGGCCCTGGCTTTGTTTGCATTGCCTGGAACTTTGGTCTCCATGGTCTGCTGCCCCCAGGTTCCAAGGGACTTGTAGTTGCTGGTTCCTTTCACCCAGGTGCCCTCATTAGCATCCTGATGGTGTGGTCCCACTGAGAGCACCAGGAGAGCATCTCTGAGGCTGCTTGACATGGCTACCATCACCATGGCGACTGCTTTAGAAGCTGGAAACTTCCACTAGGGGAAGGGTTAGACTCTAGGAACTGTAGAGTTACAGCTGTGGTTACTCCCAAATTAGGACCAAGGGAAGTTGGGGGAGGACATTCTCACCATTTCTATCTACATCTGGTAGGGAGGTTTGATCAGCCCCAACAGAATATGGCTGCTCTGAGGATCTTCCACCCCAGCATCCCTGGCTCTGTGGCAAGAGACACAACCTCCTTTTTCTCTTCTTACCTGCACTGCTCTTTCTCGTTTTGTCTTGTGGACAACTTCTCTGTTCAACTATTCTTTTTTAAAAAATAATTTATTTATTTATTTTTAAGGAGAGAGAGAGGAGAGAGAGAGAGAGAGAGAGAGAGAGAGAGAGAGAGAGAGAGAGAGAGAGAGAGAGAGAGAGAGAGAGAGAATGGACACGGGCACACCAGGGCATCCAGCCACTGTAAACAAACTTTTGTGCATCTGACTTTACATGGGTAATGGGGAATTGAACTCAGGTCCAGGTCATTAGGTTTTTGCAGGCAAGTGCCTTAACTGCTGAGCCATCTCTCCAGCCCTGTTCAACTATTCTTGTTGGAGAAAGCTCAGTACCTTTAAATTCTGCTGAGGCAATGTGGAGCAATGAGAGTCAGCAATGTCAGACCCCAAGGACCAAGAAAATGATAATACCTCTTCACCCTCATAGAGCATGTGAAATGTAAATAGTGCTAAAACACAAGCCACAGTTTCATTTCCTTACTCTAGTGAACCCTTTGACACATGAGCTATTAAAGCCAGATTCCCTGGTTTTATCGTCACCCTTCTCTCTTTATCTAGTCCTCTGTGGGCTCCTGTCATTCCTCTTCTCTTTGACAGGTGAGACTCCTGGGTGTACATGGAGGATGACCGAAAAATCCAATGGTGTGAAGAACTCCCCAGCTAATAACCACAGCCATCATGCCCCCCCTGCCATCAAGGCCAATGGCAAAGATGACCCCAGGACAGGGAGCAGGTGAGTCCACTGAGCATTCCTTCCCCCCTCTCTCCTTTCTCTTCTCCCTCCCTTCCCACTCTCTTTATTTCTTTTGCCAGGCTGGGCCTAGAACTCAGGGCCTTACACATTCTAGGCAAACCCTCTATCACTGAGCTGTTCCTTGGCTCAGACTGGGTGATTTCATTGACCACCAAAAGGCTATATTTCTTCCTTTCAGCTCTGCTATATTGTCATAGAGAAAGCTACATTTGGCTCTAGGATACCTTGTAAGGGGACCATAGGATTTTTAGGTATGTCCCAGGAGGAAAGCCAAGTCTTACTGAGGGAACCTGGGTCAACTCTGTTCCTCACTACAGGCCACAGTCTGCAGCCGACGATGACACATCCCCGGAGCTTCAAAGGCTGGCGGAGATGGATACCCCACAAAGAGGGAGGGGTGGCTTCCGAAGGTGAGTTCCCCACTGACCTGCTGCTACTTCTGCCTGTCTGCTTGTTAAGGTGCACTGGGATTTTCTTTTTGTTGTTATTTGCTATAGCGTCTCTTGATCTCAGGTTTACCCCAGCTTAGATGACCTTGACCTTGATTATCCTGCCTCCACAGTGTTGAGATTACAGGCATGCTCCACCATACCTGGATTTAGGCTGGGGTATTAAACGCAGGGCTTCATGCAGGCTAGGATAGCACTCTACCAACTGAACTCCATCATCAGCCCTACATGAGGCCTTTCTAGAAGATCCTAGAGCTTGAGCAACTCAAAATTTCTGTGAGACAAGCTAGTTTTGGCCTTGAGACTTTTTCCCCTCATACTTGGCTGTCTCACATTGAGGGGGTATAGCCTTAACAGCAGAGGAGCCTGTGTAGACTGTTCCATTGTTGTTGCCACATATTAATGGCCTCCATAGGGAAACCAGGAAGCCTGGGACAACCTTCATCCTGGCCGATCCAGACTGAACATGACCTTCAGCTTGCCCTGAAGGTTGCCTGTTTGTTCTTTACAATCAACTGCAATGGCACCATCCATAGAAAATTTTCTTTGGACATCCTCTCCCACAGGACACATACCCAGGGTCATGCACTTAACCTCAATGATGGCTTCTTTCCAGCTCTCAGTGGACAGGAAACCATGGTCTGGCTTCTTCCCAGTTTTCCCTCTTTGTCTTCTGTGTCCTTCAACAGAGAGGGAGCACTATGGGGCAGGTCTTGCATGTTCCTTCTTTCTCCCCTCTAGGATTGTCCGCCTGGTGGGGGTCATCAGAGAGTGGGCGAACAAGAATTTCCGGGAGGAGGAACCAAGGCCTGACTCATTCCTGGAGAGATTCCGTGGGCCTGAGC
Organism: Zapus hudsonius; assembly: GCA_004024765.1. Taxonomy (NCBI): domain Eukaryota; kingdom Metazoa; phylum Chordata; class Mammalia; order Rodentia; family Dipodidae; genus Zapus; species Zapus hudsonius. Next base: position 10,470 of record PVHP010013309.1, on the reverse strand, counting down.
TCCAGACTGTGACGACACAGCAGGGGGATGGCAAAGGCGACAAGGACGGCGAGGGAAAGGGCACCAAGTACAGCTGTCCAGACTCTGGGGTTCCAAGCATGCAACCAGAGAACTCAGTGGGAATCCTAAAGCCAATACCAGGAAGCTTTGGCTGTGCCAAGCTCCATTATAGCAGACAAGGAGCTGGGGAGACATGACCTACTATGTTTTCATGTATTTATTTCAGAGAGAGAGAGAGAGAGAGAGAGAGAGAGGCTTCTTTTTTTAAGCTCCATTATAGCAGACAAGGAGCTGGGGAGACATGGCCTACTATGTTTTCATGTATTTATTCCAGAGAGAGAGAGAGAGAGAGAGCTAGAGAGAGGCTTCCTTTTTTAAGCTCCATTATAGCAGACAAGGAGCTGGGGAGACATGACCTACTATGTTTTCATGTATTTATTTCAGAGAGAGAGAGAGAGAGAGAGGCTTCCTTTTTACTATGGACATTTACATTGTCCTCACCCACAGCCATTCCAGTAGCTATGATCACCCATGGGAACCTTGGGTGACCTTTTTTTACCTTAGCTGTCTACTAGCCAAGCACCTAGACACCCTCTTGCTATGTATGGAGCAAATGTTGTTGGGTTGGAGGCATGCCCCAACTCTAGTAGTCATTAAATGGTGATAAGGGACACTCTAATCAGAGTACTCATTCTAGCTCCACCATGGTCAAGGACATGGGTCATGTGGGGACTTGGGGTGCAGGAGGGTGATGGCCAGGTTGACAGCCTCACATTTTCAAATGGGTAGACAGCAGTGGCCAGGTCCACATTCTCTACCTCTGGACAAAGGACGGAGCAGGCTCAGGCCAAGTAAGCATGCACCATCTGGGAAAGCAATTTGGGGAGTGTGGGGTGGACAGGAAACACATGCACTTCCTCTCTCTTCCCAGAAGGAAGGGGTGGAACTTGAGAACCATCTCTATTATCATCTTGGGGTGCTCCTTCCTCAGGTGCCAGAGCCCACGTCTTGAAAGCTCTGCTCTGGGCATGCCCACTGGGCAAAGCACTTACAGTGGGTAGAGAAGTCAATGAGCTCCTTGATAGAATGAGACAGGGGATCAGAAGCTGTTTGGGAGAACCTAAATGATGGAATCCTAATCCAATTTATCCCTCCTCCCACCTAGAAGCTCCTTAATCATTGCCACCCTCAGTGTCTTAGTCCCCAAGATTGGCCTCTGTTTGTCTCTTTAGGAAGAAATTTGAACTATTTGTCTTGGATCCAGCTGGGGACTGGTACTACCGATGGTTATTCGTCATTGCCATGCCTGTCCTGTACAACTGGTGCCTACTGGTGGCCAGGTGAGTGACAGGAACATTTATTAAGCTCACAGTAGTCCCAATGCAATGCCTAGGACTTTTCCAGTCCTTAAAGCGGCTTTTATCTAAGCTGTCACCCCCGCCACTACTCAATACACCATCAAGGCTTCATGTTCTCCTGGTGTCTGTGATCAAGAAGTGACAGAAGCCCTACCCTATTCTTAGTGGGTACTCTTCACCCCTCTAGTGCATCTGCCACACTTGCAAACAATATAATGGTAGAAACTGGGATTTGGCTAGGCCATGTCCTTCCTCGTCTAGACCTCTTTAATGGCTTCCTGCTGTCCATGTAATATAGTTCAAGCCCAAGGATGGCTTTTCAAGCCCTCTGGACTTGGTTTTCCCTCTCCCTGACAGAGTTACCCATAATTCTCTACATTCTGAGGGTCTAGTGGGTGCTAGGCTGTGTGCTCAGTGCTGTGGTGAGCAAGGTTGGCATGTCTCTGCTTGTCTGGCACTCTCAGCTAGATCAAATCCAACAATCCCAGGGACTAATGACAGGCATCAGAACAGGCCTCTGGAAACCTTAGCCAAGGTGTTCTTGGGAGGCAGTCAGCTGCTGAGACACGTGAGATCGGCAGAGGGAGGATTCTGGGTGGAAGGAACAATAGTTGCAAAGCCCCTATCTGCAGATAACTAGGTGGGGCTGAACACTGTGGTCCAGTTTTTTCTGTACACTGTGTGAAAGTTTGGTCTGAATGTGACTGTTCCTCCTGAGGGACTCAATGATTGCAGGATTCCTCCCCTGATCCTTTCCCAGGCTTTGCCCTCTTGCTGGCTACGTCTTAACAATTCTTATGACAAAGCTCCTGAAGCCTCTAACCTCTCTCCAGTCCACTGCCTCTATTGTAAACCTAGCAGCCTCTCACATACTCACCTGACAGGGCAGGGGTTTATGGAGGGTGCTCCATGGGTATCTACAGAAGTAATAAACACAAAAGCCAGTCAGATGTTCTTCTTATGCCTTAGTTGTTTGGCGCACACCATCAAGTGGGCCAGTTCATGTATAGGGCTGGGCTATACATGAGCCATAGAGTGCATTGTCTTTCTGGAGCTCACAGTCCAGTGGGAGAGGAAGGCAAGCAAGTGTCAGTGGTGATGGACACACAATGATGTCTACTTAATGAAAAGGATTGGGGTAGATGTCATTAGTCAAAGGGATGGGGAGATGGCTCAGTGATCTGGGCTCCTTCTGTTTAAGCATGAGGGCCCGAGAAGGCCTGGGACTCCTAGAGTTTGATTCCCCAGCAGTCATATAAAAAGCTGGGTGGGGTATGTTCATGCACTTATGTAACCCAAGTATGCAGGGGGGTTGAGAGCAGAGAATCATCTGGGCTTGCTGACCAAAAAACGGCAGTTCTGGGTTGGGGGTGAGACCCCATCTCAAGGAAATTTGTGGATGGGTGATAGAGAAAGGTACTCAAAGTTCTCCTGTGGCATCTGCTTATACTACTTACACCACATATAACCCAACACACACACACACACACACACACACACACACACACACACACACACACACACACACACAGTGTACAGCCCCTTCCCCCCAAAGAAAAATAATTCCCTAGCCATTGTCTGCTTGGCACCAAGCTGTGACTCACCAGTGCCCCTGGTGGACATTTTAAGCCATTCACAAACTGGCACTCGCATTATGGCCTCTAGGAGATTTTAGCTGGCTATGAGGGTGACGCCAGCCCTGTTCTCTTGCAGAGCCTGCTTCAGTGACCTACAGAGAGGTTACTTCTTGGTATGGCTGGTGTTGGACTACTTCTCAGATGTGGTCTACATTGCAGACCTGTTTATCCGATTGCGCACAGGTGAGTGAGAACCTAGGGTATTACAAGCAGCAGTTTCACCCCTAAATCCGAAAGCCTGAGTCCAAGTTTTCAGGAAATCTACTGAACATGGTGTTGAACTTTTGGCTAAGCCTCTGTATGACAGATCCTTTCTTTAACCTCTATGCCATCATGTACTTAAAGAAGTTTGGATATACAGATGTTTCTTAGGGTCCTTCTGGCTATGTGATCTATAGCCCTTCACAGGACAGAGGACTGAGCAGTTTGTTCCTGGTTGAGTATTATCTTATAGGAAGGGACAGGCATGATAGTAGAGGTTGTGACATGCTGTTTTATATCTCTATTAGGCTTTCTAGAGCAGGGACTGCTTGTGAAAGATCCCAAGAAATTGCGAGACAACTACATCCACACTCTGCAGTTCAAGCTGGATGTGGCTTCCATTATTCCCACCGACCTCATCTATTTTGCTGTGGGTATCCACAATCCTGAGCTGCGCTTTAACCGCCTGTTACACTTTGCCCGCATGTTTGAGTTCTTCGATCGCACCGAGACACGTACCAGCTACCCCAACATCTTCCGAATCAGCAACTTGGTCCTCTATATCTTGGTCATCATTCATTGGAATGCTTGTATCTACTATGCCATCTCCAAGTCCATTGGCTTTGGGGTTGACACCTGGGTTTACCCAAACATTACTGACCCTGAGTATGGCTACTTGGCTAGGGAGTATATCTACTGCCTTTACTGGTCCACACTGACCCTCACCACCATCGGGGAGACACCACCTCCAGTAAAGGACGAGGAGTACCTATTTGTTATCTTTGACTTCCTGATCGGTGTCCTCATCTTTGCCACCATCGTGGGAAATGTGGGCTCAATGATCTCCAACATGAATGCCACACGAGCAGAGTTCCAGGCCAAGATCGACGCTGTCAAACACTACATGCAGTTCCGAAAGGTGAGCAAGGAGATGGAAGCCAAGGTCATTAAGTGGTTTGACTACCTGTGGACCAATAAGAAGACAGTAGATGAACGGGAAGTACTCAAGAACCTGCCAGCCAAGCTCAGGGCTGAGATAGCCATTAATGTCCACCTGTCCACCCTCAAGAAAGTGCGCATCTTCCATGACTGCGAGGCTGGCCTGCTGGTGGAGCTGGTACTCAAGCTTCGTCCTCAGGTCTTCAGCCCCGGGGATTATATCTGCCACAAGGGGGACATTGGCAAGGAGATGTACATTATCAAGGAAGGCAAGTTGGCTGTGGTGGCTGATGACGGTGTGACGCAGTATGCCTTGCTTTCAGCGGGGAGCTGCTTCGGCGAGATCAGCATACTTAACATCAAGGGCAGCAAGATGGGCAACCGGCGCACAGCCAATATCCGCAGCCTGGGCTACTCAGATCTCTTCTGCTTGTCCAAGGATGACCTTATGGAGGCTGTGACCGAGTACCCTGATGCCAAAAAGGTCTTGGAGGAGCGGGGTCGGGAGATCCTGATGAAAGAGGGGTTACTGGACGAGAATGAGATGGCAGCCAGCATGGAGGTGGATGTGCAGGAGAAGCTGGAGCAGTTGGAGACCAACATGGAGACCTTGTACACACGCTTCGGCCGCCTGCTGGCGGAGTACACTGGGGCCCAGCAGAAGCTGAAGCAGCGCATCACAGTGTTGGAGACCAAGATGAAACAGAGCCACGAGGACGACTACCTGTCTGATGGGATCACCAGCCCCGAGCCCACAGCTGCCGAGCAGCCATAGCAGCAGGGCTCTGCAGCCTCCCTGACCTTGCTTTGTGCCAGGAGCTAGAAGACCTGTGCTTAGATCTCCAGATGTGCAAGCATCACCCTCAGGTCCCTCTGACTCTCCCCACAGCTTTGCCTAGGCTTAAGGGTTTGGGCCTCTGGGAGCTTCAGCCCAGCCAGTCTGAGAAGGAAGAGGTGAGCTGATGAATAGCACTGGAGGGTCTGTCCTGGGACCAGAGGCTGGGCAATAATCTGCTCTGATGGAGCTCATCTGAAGAGTAGCATGTAGTTTGATACCCAGGTCCCCTCCTTGGCTTCATTGTAAGCAGCCATTCCCTCTGTATTTCCTAATGCATGCTTCGCTTTCATGCACATGGATGCAGTTAAGAGCTGGCTGAAGACACTGAGCCTAGAGCTTATGCCTGTCTCCCAAGGCAGACATGGGCTGCAAACATGATGGTGGGACTTGAGGGAGCTTACTCACCAAGGCCATACCTCCCTCCGCCCTGTCAGGTAATGCCACTGAGAGAAGAAGTTAGCTGGCACCTTGGGCCTTTACCCCTCTATGCAGATAGGTTCCACAGAGGTTTTGTGAAGTGTGGTTGTGGGCAGAATCCTCTTCAAGTTAATATGTGAATTAGAGCCACTTACAAGTTAATAAATTTCTTTCAGCTACTTGTGGTTATTGCTCAATGCTGCCTTTCACATTCTCTCCCTCTCTTCATGGAGCCCTTTCCCCCTTCCCTCCCCTGAGACTTTCACCTTGGCATCTCCCCTGCCTGCTTAAGTAGAAGCCTATCCTTGAGACCAGATCCTTAGAGAACACCCTCTTCCCTGCATCCACTACCCTGCTAGGCAGTCAGTCTCTCCCTGGGTTCCCACACTGTACAAAACTTCCTCCTCTGCTGGCCCTTGTTACACTGTGGGGCTACTTTGGATAGATGTGATTTTCCTTCCATACTCTGAGATCTTTGAGGGGAAGGCCAAAACAGTCTCCCTCACTGTGACCCGTATGACACAGAGGAGACATTCAGAGACTGTTTATTCACTGGGTGAATGCATGGACACAACTGACTGAAACTCCTATGCTCCCACCTGCCACGAGCCACAGCTTGATTCCAACACTGGGAGAAGCCATGTAACTTGGCGTTACCAGAGAGTCAGCAGCTGGAGGGACAAGCTCGGCTTAGTGGGTACGAGCTACATGGACACTGATGTGCCTTTAAGTGCAGGCATAATCCTCATTCATCTATTCATCTATTATGGGAAAGTATACAACAATTTACTCTTTAATCATTCTAAGTGTAGAGTTCAGAAGTGTTAGGCATCTTCACATTGTATAAAATCAATCTTTATAACTTTTATTTTGAAAAATTCAGTATCCATTAAACGACTCACCCCAGTCCACACTTGCCCCTTGCTCCTGACAACCCTCATTTAATTTTCTGTCTCTGAGTGTGACTAGTCTGCATTTCTCTAGTAAGTTGGGATTCTCTGCATAGTTTCCCATCCTTGGTGACCATGTTTGTACATCTTCTTTACAGAGACATCTTTTCAAGTTCGTTGGCCATTGAGTTGTGAAATCGTTAAGGGTTCTTCAGATATTATGGACATTCTCATCTTATTAGCAGTCTGTTGAGCTGAGTCTGGAATTTTGTTGTAATCTGTTATACCTGTTTCCCACAAGACTGCCTGTGCTTTTCTACCACTATTCTTTGTCAAGCGCATTCATTCTCCTAGCTATGCTTTATTTAAATTTAGCATAGTTTCCTGGCTCTTCTCCTGGCTTTCCATCATATGGCTTCACCAGGGTGAATCTCACATTGCCCAGGTTCAGGTCCTGGTCCTTAAGAGTGGCAGTGATAGAGAGATGGCATTTGTCATGGGGCAGTGTTCTGTGGATCCTTGTGTGCTCGTACTGTCTTTTTGTCTAGTATGGTGGAAAAGGACTCTGTGCCCTTTCAGCTTAAGAAAAGACCAACCAGCAGGAGGAAGAATCCTTAGAGACCTAGCAGATGCTTGCCAAGATGTGTGTTGCTAAGACTACACTAAGGGGTTCGTTTTTTCACCAAGTGCTGGAACATGGGCAAGATGTTATTTTTGCAAGCCTAGGATGGCACTGGGACCAGAAGCAGGTAGACAGCTACACTGAGAATGCTTGCTTTGGATTCAGTGACAGTTACATAATGGAGTTTGGCTCAGCCTCAGTCAAGCTGCACACATGCTTGGTTTCTAGTTCACATCATGAGACAGACATGGACCCTTGAGGCTAGTTTTGCCTGTGACAAAGCAGGCCATCAGTTTGGGTCACTGGGGAGCTCACACCACAGGCTTCAGGCCTCAGCGTCCCTTTCCCATAGAACCTGGTGTTTAATCTCCCATAATATTTGCTATGCCTAATATGTCTATGTTCTATTAATGGAGAGAGATAAAGAGAGAGAGAGAAGTGTGATGTTTGTGCATCTCTCTGTGGACATGCCTTAGACACCTGCGTAAGCCCTTGAACGGCCATCTTGACAGACAGTGTCTATTTCTGACCAGCCCCCATTGCCCCTCTCCACTGCTCTCTCAGCAAGAGTGTGACTCTCCGCTGTTGGCTGCCTGTTGCTGGCTACCACCCCTGCCTCTCTCTTTAACAAGCCTCAGAGCTGAAGTACATTTTCCATGATGTGCTATGTTTATTTAGCTCAGCTGATGTTCTCCACTCTTAATTTACAAATGTTTAAATTGGAATGTTTTTATTTTCCTCTGAAAACCCCCACGGAAGGTAAATTGCCCATCTGTATATGGCCATTTTTTTTCTTGTTTTGGTATGGGTAACTCTCTATGGAAAACAGAGCCCTTTCTGCCTTACCCTGGATGGCCCCTGCCTATCTTGCAGTCTTCCACCTCCATCCTGGCTTGGTCTGGGCCCTAGCCTCAGCAGCATTGATCTATCTGTTCCTTAGTCTGGACCTGGAAGCTAATCGGATCATCTGCTTCCTCAGAGGGAGGCAGAAGCAGGGGTCCTCCATTGCCAGGATCAAGGAAGTCTTCAAGGCACAGACAAGGATCCCTACCACTAGAGGGCGCACAGACATCAAGAAAGTGGGGTGGGATCTTCTAGGTGATCAACCCCACCAAGAAGATGGAGACCGAACTGCTGGAGCAGTTAGGTGGCATCCCCAGGGCTTCACCCAGCTGTTGGACCAGTATCTTTCCCACAAAGCTTCACAGAAGTCCTATCAATGCCCACAAAGCTTCCTCAGTGTCAAGGCCTGTGGTGTTAGGTGGTGCACAGACCCTGCTGGAGGTTGGAGAAGGAAGGAACGTTAGAATGGGATTCCAAGGAAACCTGTTGTCATTCATTTGAATGTGGATTCTGAGAAAAGAAAGTCTATAAAACCCTTGGTATTATGCATAGTATGGCTTAGTATTGAACTACAGAATAAACACACTATTTAGGTTGATTTGAAGAAAATTATTACATGAATACTTATTCTGATGGCAAATGAAAGTAATATGCAGTTGATGGTGAGTATGCAATGTCTGCTGGACAGCATGCTAGCTTACAAATCACTTTTTTTTTTAATTGAGAAAGGGTGTCAAGTATCCTAACCTGGTCTTAAGTTCACTATGTTCCTGAATATGACCTTGAACTTCTGATTTGCTTTTACCTATAGGATGCTAGAAATATAGCCATGCACCAACACACTGGATTTATGTCATGCTAGGGATTGAACCAAGGGCTTTGTGCATGCTAGGCAAGTACTCTACCAACTGAGATATACCCCCCAGCATGGTTCGTATCTTCATTGCTTTTCTCCCCAACTTGCTCATTTTCCTAATGTTGGAAATGGCATCTTTCCAGTTGCTCTAGTCCAATCCACTGAAGTCATTCTGGATTCTTCTCTTCATTTATCACACTCAATCAGCAATGAAATATGTCATGCTTTACTTTTAAAGTCTAGTTAGTATCCTCACAATTCTCTCACTTCTGCTGCCCCTGTGTTGGCTCAGGTGACCACCAGTTGTAGTTACCAGAGTGGTGTTCTGGCTTCTCTTCCTCCCACTCCCAGTCTATTCTCCACAAGAAAACCATGCCCCTTCACTTGTCTATTTAAAGCCTTCCAGTGGTTTTATGACATGATCCAAACTCATGCCTGTGGTTCCCTGGTCCTGTCCAACAGATACATCTCCACCAGGCTCTCTGACCCAGCCAACACTTTAAGATGCTGACTTCCTCTGCTCTGTCTGGGGTTTAGACCCTGTATCCTCAGCCTCGTCCTTCTGTCTGTTCTTAGACCTAGGTAGGCGGCATCACTAAGAGACTTGGGATTCCGAAACCCATCCTAGAGGACCTCTCAAGGTACATCTCAGCCCTACTTATTCCCCCCAGCTTCTCCTTCAGATCTATTTCAAGTATCACCTCCAACTTGAAGCTTTCTTTGGTCTCTTCTAAGGCATTGTGGAGTCCCTGTCTCCAGTGCTCCATCTGTATTTGTGACTTTCTTTCCCCTTTTCCTGGATATCAGGTCTCTGAGAGGTTCATGTTGCCCACCTGCAGTCCAAGGTTTTGTAATGTGTGTGCATGCGTGTGTTTGCGTGCGTGTCTGCAGTCAGTCCCTGGAGGGTTAGTCAGAATTCCTCAACCAGATCAGGGAGCTGGGAGAGGTAATCATGAGATGCCATCTGGTCCTAGTAAGAGGAATGGTGTGCCATGCTGGCTGGAGGTCATTTTCACCCTGGAAAGGACTGTACTGTCAAATACTAAGTGATTTTGCTTCTCTCCGAATCAGACATTTCTCTGGAAGGACAATCTAGCCCTGATTTCAGGCCCACCACCACGCCAGCTGCAGCTAGTTCCATTGATGAGGAAGATGGAGAGCACTTCTAACCAAAAGTTTGCTAACCCCCCTCTAAACAAACAACAAAACAACAACAACATCAACAAAACCCTGGCTACTGCTTGTACAATTCATAGCCCTCCATCCCATGGACTGTTCCAGCAATCCCACTGAGTATGGCACCACTGAGGATGGGGCCAGGGAGGAAAGAAATGGGGGTAACCAACGCAAGACTTGTTCATACAGTGTTTCTAGTTATTAACCATAAATTGATAAATTTTTAAAAAGTTTGCTAAGAACAGTTCCAAAGGGGCTCTGCACTGATGCCTAGGGAGGGCCTGTGGGAGCTCCAGAAGCTAAGCCATGTCCTGCTCTCCCCCTATTTGCTGGGGACTGGTCTGGGTCCGTGGGTTACTTAGGGGGTTGCAGCGCGCATCAACTCCCTGTTCACCCACGGGAGCTGGGCGAGCAGCGGCTTGGAATAGCCGTGAGTCAAACGAGAGATGAGACTCTCGGGAGACAGCGGCAGTGGGCAGATCTCAAAACTTTACTTTCACATCCAACCTTATATCCAATCTAGGGATGCGCTGCACCGCCCTATCTCCTACACAAAGGGGGCTCAACAAACAGGAACACAGCCACGAAAACTCAGGCAGCAGAAGCAAAACCCATTAGCACTTGTAAACAGGATTTAGGGCCTTCAGCCATTCCCCCCTGCCTCCTGGGGGCACAGGTGTGTTAGGAACAAAG